>OZ020189.1:62459646-62574227 GCA_963971165.1 Philopedon plagiatum | reverse complement strand
AAATTGTCTCTAAAGAAAAAAGGTCCCACTATTCTGAGGTTGAAAATTCCGCACCACACATTAACCTTAAAACTATATTGGTCTTTACTCTGAATTACAAAGTCTGGGTTTTCGGTGGCCCACCATGTACAGTTTTGTGAACTGACGGTTCCGTTAGAGGTAAATGTAGCTTCATCCGAGAAAAGAACGTTCTTTGGGAAATTAAAATCTTCCTCAATCATACCCTGGAACCAGGCACAAAAATCGAAGCGGGCGTCATAATCCCTATCTTTTAATACTTGTACAAATTTAGGTTTGTACGGATGAAATTTGTTTCTTTTTAATATCCTCCGCACAGATCTTTCGTGAATGTTAGTGATCTCCGATATTTGACTAACTGCTAATTGGGGTGTTTCTGTGATCGACAAACACACATCCAGAGAACCTTCGTCACCTGTTACCGGTTTTTCATGGGAAACTTTATACTGATTTTCTACCGATCCCGTTTCTTTAAATTTATTGACTAGACGAGATACTGTGGAATAATGGAGGGATTTATCGGGGTGCCTCTCATTAAAAATTGCTGCTGTTTCTCTATGGCTTTTGTAATTATCTCCAGAAATTAAAATAATTTCTATCTTTTCCTGAAGAAGTAGTGTGGGTGCCATTTTAAGGAATAAAATATTAATAAACTTATGTAAAATATCAAACTTAGTAAGATGCGAGACATAAACCAATGACATAGGTTGAAATCAAACAAATTATAATTTGTTTGACATTTTTCTGTTGTTTTTAACCTACTAGATTATTTGGTTGTTTTAATTTCAGAGCCTGCTTTGGTAGTTTTAAGTACAACTAAATAGACCTGGTTGTTAAATTTATGTGCGAAAAATCTTAATAAAATCTTGATACAGTCATTTCATTAGATTCAAACCATTGCAACAGCGAGCGTCCGGCGAACACCTATTTTTTCGACTTTGTCCTGTCAATTGTAGAATTGTAGATCTGACTCCGTTAGATTTTTTTATGTGGGGATACCTAAAGAACCCTGTGTACAAACATCGACCCTTTAGGAATATACAAAATTTAGAGAATGTCATTATAAATTGTGTATTGCAAATAAATCGTAAAATGCTCCGAAATGTTAATCGAGAGTTGCGCTCGAGAACAACAGTATGTATGGAGAGAAATGGTGGTCATACTGAGTTTTAAATTTTGTGCACCCAAGGAAAAACAATGATTTTTTGTGTTGTTAGTACAGAATTTGACTACTTTTAAGTTTTTCTTACATTGGTTTTCGTTTATGAAATTTCGATTAAATAAACAGGTAATTTTTTGTTTATTATCTATTTTACTCCCCTTAACTTTACAAAAAGTCGAACTTCAGATATATTTAAGACGATTAAGGTTTTCTCAATGTAATCTCATTGAAATGTCTCTAAAATTTTGACACTGCTGCTAGATACAAATCATTGCAACAGCTAGCGTCCGGCGAAACCCTGTTTTTTTTAATTTTGTCCTGTCAATTGTAGAAAAAACTACTACATTCGTTTATTTCATCCAGATACATGGGCTTTACATTAGCCAAGCTATCTAAACGAAAAAAACTGGAAATTTGTAAATCGATAAAAAAATATTTAAAAAAAATTGAGTTTTCCAATTTTTTTAAATAATTTTTTTAAAATTTTGCACAAGGACCTAGAATTTAATTCTAAGCAATTTTTTCAAATAACTTTTTTGATATCTCGTCAACTAACCTCACTTTTTGTAAATTAACAATTTTTTTTTAATTTGACGCTATACCAGTGGTCACGTGACGTATGTCAAAATCGATTTTTAGGTTATCGGACATGCAGAACCGATCCCCTGGGAAAGTTTTTCCGATACTCTCCTAATAAAAATTTTTCCCATATGTTGCGAACTTTTTGCCGGTCACTGTATATATTATATATATATATATATATATATATATATATATATATATATATATATATATATATATATATATATATATATATATATATATATTACTAAGAACTGGCTAGACCGCTTGCAACTGTCTTTAAACTTGACTAAGACAAACTATATTGCCTTTTCCTTAACAAATGCCAATAGACGAGAATTTACTGATATTGTGATGAATGATCATCAAATTAATGAAGTCTCCCAAATTAAATATCTTGGTATAATAATAGACAAATTTCTGAAATGGCAACCACATATTGAGTATCTTTCAGGTAAAGTTAGAAATCTTATACATAAGTTTTATATAATTACAGAGTTTCTTGATACAAAAACTCTCACTATTGTTTACAAAAACCTTGTAGAGTGTTTGATAAGATATGGTATCTTGGTCTGGGGGGGGGGGGGGGGGGGTGGCTGTATAATAATGCTCTTTATCGATTAAATATTATTCAGAAATATATTTTAAAAGTGATGTATAGGAAGAATAGGGCTTATCCATCAGAGCTTTTATTTTCGAGCGATATATATAATGTAAGAACTCTGTATATGACTACCGTGGCTATATTTATTCATAAAAACAAAACACCTGATGATGCTATACAGCATCATTACCACACACGAGCTAGAATTTCCACAAACCTAGTTATTCCAGTAAGTTACAATAATATTAACTTAAAATGTATTGTATATTTGGGACCAAAGATATATAACATGATTCCCAATTTTATTAAATGTATTGGAAGTATTAAGAAATTTAAAACTGAAAGTAGAAAATATTTAGCTTTGGAATCTAAGAAATTTGAACATTTGTTTGAGTGACTTTATTACCAACTCATTCTCATCTGTCATCTTTCTTCTTTTTTTTTACTTTTTTTGAGAGTATTGGTTGACTACCAGACTACTATTGTTTCAGTGTATACAGAGAAATATGTGTTCCTTCTGTTTTTGGAGGTTTTTTGTTTTTTTTTTAAAGGTTGTAAATTTAGTATAAAATACCTAGACCTAGCTATTGGTACATACAAGTATATTTTTACTTAGGTACCTTTATAATACATGTCAGCTGACTTTTAATGTATTTACTTAGTATGTTAAGCTTGTTTGTTTATTATAAAATGTATATTGAATAAATTGAAAATTGAAATTAAAATAAAATGTAAAAACATGATGTTCGTTCACTTATATTTCAATAAAATATTCAATAAAAAAAAATATATATATAAATATATATAAATATATATATATATATATATATATATATATATATATATATATATATATATATATATATATATATATATATATATATATATATATATATATATATATATATATATATATATATATATATATATATATATATATATACCATATGAGTCTATGAGACCTTAAAAATTATTGTCAATATATTTTATCATGATTATTTTAATCAGATATAATGTGCGTATAATAGATATGCTTCACTCTTATAGTATTTGCAAATTATTATACTATTTACTTAACATAATATTAAAAGTCATTTTATTAACCTTGTAACAAAGGATTAAAGATATTAACTTAACCCTTAACCCGCGAGGTCGGTCTATGAGACCGTTATATCTTTTTATTTTTCCTATATATCTGAAATTTTTTTAAGGTTTAGGTTAGGCGTCCATCTAGCTTCAAGTTGAAATGTTCTTGATGTGCCTTTGACACACCAAGATCCCCACTATTTTAGTTTGTTAATTATAAAGCTCAATCTGTGTCTCTGGCGGTCAGAATGACCGAGCCTCGCGGGTAGTGTAGTTCGCGCTGGGGGTCCTCAAGACCGATAGTCGCGAATAACGTATACATAATTTTTCATGAAAAATTAGTGATCTGGTTTAGCTGTAATTATTCAAAAGGTAGGTATATGTACTTGATCGAAACTATTGTATGAATAAATTTACACTTTTATTTTAGAAAAAAATGGATTCTAACCGACCGAGTACATCGAAAAGTTGCAAATCTACAGATCCTAATTTTGAGAAAAATTGTAATGCAATGGTATGAAAAAGATCCCCTATCGGATGAAGAACACCATTCCGAAAAAGACGATGCAGATTTTATACTGGATGAACACCATGACACCCAAGAAGCCAGAAAAGAAACTGACGGACCAGCAGATGGAATAGTTTTTAGTTTATTTGACAATATTTGTGTTTTTTCATTGAATAAAGTGTTTGCAATAATATGTGTATTTCGTATTACAGAGGTTTTGAAAAACTAACTGAATTTTTAAAGAAAAAGCTTCGAAAAACCGAAGCGGTCTGTGTGACCGCTACTCGCATATAGCGTGATTTCAAGTCACCTCGCTGGTTAAGGGTTAATTTATATCCTTAATGATACTAAAATATACAGTAATTATAGCTGAGTCTAGAGAAAAAAGTACCATATTTCACTTATTGCACAAAACTAGGGAAGGAATAGGCCAGAAATTGCTTTTGGGAGAAATCTTCAAGTTTTTGCCTTAAGGCTAAGTATAAGGAAGACCTCTGCATGCAATTTGTATCATGCTATAAAGACTTCAGGTAAGAATGAGTGGAAGAAGTGGGATGTTCTCAGTTTCTGTAACCGGACCGTAAAGGGGTAAATGTATCGCGCTTCTTGTTATTCTGTTGGGAACAACTAAAGGGGGAATGATAGAGCAGAATTCGTGAAAATATCTGTAGAAGGAAGATAGATAACTTAAAGCGCGGCAGTGAGAGAAAGAGAATTTTTTTTAGCGAGAACAATATTGTAGGCTAGTTGTTATTTGGAAAACATATAGTATATAGGTTAGAAGAGAACAATATTATTGAACCTGGAGAAACCAGTCAAGCCTTGTAGCAACTGACGTGGTTATTATGGTAATGTATGAGCTGAGATCATATTTACAAAGAAATATTTCTTTATTCTATTTATTGGCCTAATTATTATAATATAGCCTATTGCTGTGAATGTGGATGGAATGAGTGTTGTTGATGGATTTTTGGGGTAACGAGGATTTTATAAAGCGTAGAACTTAACAAAGTTTTTGTCATCCAACTCTACGACTAATTGAAGATCTTGTAAAAGAGATGCGTGCATACCCCTGCGCTAATATGCATTCAAGATTTAGGACTGATATGGAGAAATGAATACCTATTAAAGTGAACAGTTCTATCATCAGCATAAATATGAAGAAAATCGATAGTAGATAGCAAATAATTATTGTAAAGGAAAAACATGGTTGATGCAAGTACTGATGAACAGTGCAGCGTAAACTAGCATTGATGTGATGCTCGACGTTTTCTTAAGCTGAGGCTGATCCCCTAGTAAAAATATGGTTTTTAGCTTGTTAGAGCATTTATTCTTAAGAATAATAAGCGGGTTTGCATTATTTTATATTCAGGCTTTAAACCTTTTGCCTTTTAAAATTTTTTACATTTTTGACAACCCATTTGACAAAATATAACTAACTCGGAACAGACTGTCATTCTTTTTCTTCTCTATTCTTTCTCTGTCACTTCTTATCCTACTCTGTTCTAGCCATCTACCTCTTAAAAATTTGAAAATGATGATGGGCTCCCAGGGGTAAAAAATTCCGGAGATAACCTACACCTCCATTAGTATCTCCAGGGGAGGGGTGCTTACGGGGACCCACCATCGCAGAATTCGAAAAGTATAATCACCGTAGTCAACATCAGCGGGCTTAAGTCCAATTTGGACTATGTCCACCACTACTTCCAATCATGCAAACCCCACATTCTTTTTCTGACCGAAGCCCAAATCAGTCCCAAAACCTCAATCAATCATCTTCTGTTTCCAGGCTATGAACTTCTGTCATCTTTTTGTCATCATGGTGAAGTATGCGCCTACGTTCGCAAGAGTCTTTCTAGCACCAGGCTTCCGAACCTGGAATCAGGCAAGCCCGATATTCTCTAACCCTCAAATCTTCCACTAAATTTATCTGTTGCATCTACCGCTCCCCATCAGACAACTCCTACAATGAGTTCTTTGACTTTCTCTCAGCAAAAAATGGCAATCTTATCTCTGAATTTCCCGCCGCTGCGCTAAAGTTATCGTCCTACTTCCTGCTATGGACTTAGACGTCCATAGCAAGGAATGGCTAGGATCCACAAAAAACGACCCAGAAGGTAGAGCGGCCGAAAACTTCGCAATCAGCAACTCGCTCACCAATTTAATCAGAGAGCCAACATACTTTCCCCGCGTTTCTACCCATAATTCAAATCCACTAGATTTTTTCTTACCACCCATCCTGAGCCTTAACATCTGTATGCACTACCCTTGGTCGTTCAGATCATGGCCTCATTACCATCTCTTGTCCCATATATTCCGAGGTCGTTGAAATCATTCCAGAACGCACGATCTGGCACTACAACTCTGCCGACGGGAATGGTATTCTATAGTATCACATTATAAAGCTTTATACTTTTTTAGCCTTGAAAAAGGTAATAAAAAATTACCGAAAGCTCGGCAGTAGTGAAAAAAGAGAGTTTTTTTCTCCTAGCCCTTCAGTATATGGCCAACTCGCCAAGAGTTTCTACCAAGTTTGATATTTTGGCCAAGATCATATAGAATAATATATATATATATATATATATATATATATATATATATATATATATATATATATATATATATATATATATATATATATATATATATACTGGGTGATTGATGGTGAGTGGCCTATTAGAAGTTCTGGCGAACTAGTCAACGGATCACTTTGAAAATTTGGTAGTTTACATAAGTGGACATGACCTTTCTTTTAAAATTATTTTTGGCCTTGCGGTGTTGCCGCTTCTACTGAAAAGTATTAGCACCTATGATAATTTAAATGGAACACCCGGTATATTATATTTTTTTTAGAATCCCTGTTGGTTTGTTAATAAGTTTCGTTAACATATTCCTATGTCTATCTAGTATCGTTGTCGAGATAATAATTATTTTCTTCTTTTTTTCTCGGAAAACATGGTAGTCAATAAGGGCTGATATTTTTGAACTCATGACAGATAGGACACTAGAATTTGGTGGAGAGCTAGGTAATACCACGAGGCTATTCACTCGGTGTCCAAATCGTAGTTATATTTGTACAGGGTGTTTCAAAAATAAACATATTTTGATGGTTTGGAAAAATGATTAAAAGTACATTTTTTTAAATGGAACACCCTGTATTTTAACCGCGGTCCTAAAAGCTCTGTAAATTTCCTATCTTTCAATATATCATGTCCCTATACCTATCTCGAATAGTTTTTGACTTATTAGCATTTATTTGGACAATTTAACTATTACAGATAACATTCACGAGTTTTTAGGAAAATTTGAAAAGTAGCCTTTGGAAACTGTTGTTTTTAAATGGATGACACTTTTCTATTATTTATTCCGTTTCGTTGTCAGTTGGTTGCCGTACTTGAAAATTCTAATTTAAGGTTTTAAGAGAAATGGAAGAAAACAATAATTATTCAAATACAGTACTTATGAATTTATTTGTTTTACATGGTCAGTGTGATAAGATCATTAGTCGTACTTGTAGAAAATTCAATGAAATGTATCCAAATTTGCCATCAATGAACAATAAGAAATTTAGACGAATTCAAAGCAATTTCAAAAATTTTGGTTCTTCCTTGAAAGTTCCCAGAAATTTACCCAGACCTGTAACATCTAGTGAGGACAACGAAATTAACGTTTTGGCTTATTTTCATGCCTATCCGCAGGCTTCAATAAGATGTGCCAAAGAAGATTTGGGCTTAACCTATTTCTGCGTGCAAAAAATATTGGCTAAACATAATATGCATGATTATAAGTATACCAAAGTTCAATGTCTTAAGCCTGAGGACTGTCCACAAAGAGTTTTATTTTGCGAAAACTTGTTAGTTCATATTCAGGAAGATCCACAATTTTTAAGGAAAATCATTTGGACTGATGAATCAAAATTTTCTCGCGAAGGAATTTTTAATAGGAAAAATATTCATTATTGGGCGAAGGAAAATCCTCATGTAACGAGAGATACTGGATTTCAAGAAAATTTTCGATTTAATGTTTTTTGTGTAATGATGGACAACAAAATTCAATATTTGATATATGATGAAAATTTAACTTCCAGAAAATACTTAGAAATTTTAACTACATTTGTCGAAAATTTCGTGGACAACCTTCCTCTCGCCCAGTATCGCAGCTGCTGGTACCAATTGGACGGGGCTCCCGCTCACTGCACTGACGAAGTTAGTGCGGAAATACAGAGAATGTTTGAAGATCGTTGGTTCAGGCGTTTGGGACCTTGGAATTGGCCTGCAAGGTCCCCAGATTTAACACCTCTGGATTTTTACCTTTGGGGCACTCTCAAGAATATTATTTACAAGACACCGGTAAATTCAAGGGAAGAGTTAGAAGATCGGGTGAATCGGGCATTTCAAAATTTGGATGCTGGTGAACTTAGACTTGCTACTGGACATGGTGTAAACAAGCGAATTTTAAAATGCTTAGATGTCAACGGCCAACGTTTTGAACATTTATTAAAAACTAATTAAATGTTTTTTACTTTTTTCTTGGTAATTTTGTTAGAAGTCAAAAAAATATTATTATGTACACTACAACTTAAATATGATTAAGTAATTTTAAGCATTTAAGAATTTACTAATTGTTTAAAATTTGTCTAAATTTCTTATTGTTCATTGATGGCAAATTTGGATACATTTCATTGAATTTTCTACAAGTACGACTAATGATCTTATCACACTGACCATGTAAAACAAATAAATTCATAAGTACTGTATTTGAATAATTATTGTTTTCTTCCATTTCTCTTAAAACCTTAAATTAGAATTTTCAAGTACGGCAACCAACTGACAACGAAACGGAATAAATAATAGAAAAGTGTCATCCATTTAAAAACAACAGTTTCCAAAGGCTACTTTTCAAATTTTCCTAAAAACTCGTGAATGTTATCTGTAATAGTTAAATTGTCCAAATAAATGCTAATAAGTCAAAAACTATTCGAGATAGGTATAGGGACATGATATATTGAAAGATAGGAAATTTACAGAGCTTTTAGGACCGCGGTTAAAATACAGGGTGTTCCATTTAAAAAAATGTACTTTTAATCATTTTTCCAAACCATCAAAATATGTTTATTTTTGAAACACCCTGTACAAATATAACTACGATTTGGACACCGAGTGAATAGCCTCGTGGTATTACCTAGCTCTCCACCAAATTCTAGTGTCCTATCTGTCATGAGTTCAAAAATATCAGCCCTTATTGACTACCATGTTTTCCGAGAAAAAAAGAAGAAAATAATTATTATCTCGACAACGATACTAGATAGACATAGGAATATGTTAACGAAACTTATTAACAAACCAACAGGGATTCTAAAAAAAATATAATATACCGGGTGTTCCATTTAAATTATCATAGGTGCTAATACTTTTCAGTAGAAGCGGCAACACCGCAAGGCCAAAAATAATTTTAAAAGAAAGGTCATGTCCACTTATGTAAACTACCAAATTTTCAAAGTGATCCGTTGACTAGTTCGCCAGAACTTCTAATAGGCCACTCACCATCAATCACCCTGTATATATATATATATATATATATATATATATATATATATATATATATATATATATATATATATATATATATATATATATATATATATATGTATATATATATATATATATATATATATATATATATATATATATATATATGTACATTATAAATAAACTTGATAAAACCCCCGAAGACGTGCTTGTTGGGGCCAAATTATATTTTTACAAAAAATAAAATATCACTTAGAAGTTTTTAGGAAAGTTATACAAATATGAAATTTAAAGGTTTAAAATTTCGATGAAATTTATTAAAACGTTTGTTGAAGTGTTTTTAATTTCAGTCAAGTCACTTTAGAAAATGAATTATTTTGGAACCAATTAACTGCGAATATGCACTATGCTATTAGCACGTGTAGGTATATTGAAACGAATTTAAAGATATATGGTTATAGGGCTCTATGAATAAATATAAACATTACAGCTACGTTAGCTAGTTTACTGGTTATCAGTAGAGACCAGATTTCAACATTACATGACGTCAATAATCGGGGTCGGACTCAGGCAACTGATAGGAAATGCGATCGAGAAAAAAAACATTATTTTATTTTTTCGAAGGTCGGTCCTGTAAAAATAGAAAATAGATTACCTAGTCATTTAGAAAAAAAGTAAAAATGAGCATCTTCCTAAAAACATGTAAAAAATTTTGTATTTGCTGCTACGGGACCTCGTTATCGGCCGTGGCGGCTGCTCACTAAACATCACAGGCGAAATTTAAGTACTGATGTTAAGTATCAAACCTAAAAAATGATAATTAAAATGTAAATAACTCTGTGGCACCTTATCAAGAACATGGCGATAAAAGGGCAGTAAAAATATACCTACAAGATAATAATAAAAAAATATTTTAAAAAATTGGAAACCTTTATATTTGAATGGCGCTTAGATATATAAATATGTTTATAAAAATAACGATACTATTTGTATAACACTTTGTTAATAACATTATAATAATAGCAACTTTTTTAATTACGAGTACGTGAACCTTGGGGGTCATCCATTAATTACGTCACACCTAAAGGGGGAGGGAGACGGTCCACAGAGTGTGACTAGGCGTGACAAGGGGGGGAGGAGTCATAAGCTTCGTGACGTCACATTTAATCTAAAATATTAAAACAACTAAATGGGGCACATGGACATGGGCGAAGTGAACGTTATATAAGTATGTTATTTTGAATAGTAAAATTGTTTGCCTTTGGTAACATACACCGAAAGACCGATTCCGCCTTTGAAAAAAGCCGACGTAAAGGGATTTATTGTTTTATTATTTGTTTGCAATGTTACCAGGTCTACCGTTTACCGGTAGATCTATCGTTTTCGGCCTCGACCTACCGCCCAACCGTTTACGAACCTGATTCTACCGTAATTTTTAATCTCAATAATATACAGTGACCGCCAGTGGCGGCTCGTGACCTAAAATTTGGGGGGGGGGCACAAATCACAATTACAAATTTCCTATGTCAATGTGCTAGGTATAAAAAAACGTAGTGGCTATATGTCCGCCGGCGGTAGGTTACAGTTAGGCTTAGAATTCCGCCACAAGGCGGACTCATGCAAATAATAAGAACTTATCCGCCGTAAAAATTATAGTGCGGCGGAACGCAATGGTTGATAATTCATTTTCCGCCTTTCGACGGATTGTACTGCATAGTAGCTAAGATCCGCCGACAAGATTTTGGCAAGCTTTATAATTTATATATCTATAATATAATGTCCTAAAAATTGTATTATTTGTAAAAATTTTGAAAAATGAAATAGGTAGTAAAAAGTTGTGTGGTTTGTCATCGAGATTTCATTATTAAAGTTTTGTTCAAAAATTTTAACTTTCAATTTTGTACATGTTTAACTTTTATTTCATTATTATTAAGTTTAAACGCCATATTGCAACGTTTCTAAAGATGAGGTATACCTACATTGTCTAAAGTTTACAGAGTTTTTGTAGCACAAAAATGGATATTTTTTTAAATCCCTGAGCGCTATTGGACTATTGATTTTTTGAGTGCTACACAGAGTTTATTATTAACCATATCAAATTCAACAGTTAGAAAGGCATATCATTTTTATAGGATTTTAGAAGCTAACCAATAAATTTTTTTTATTAAAACTTATGTTTAAACTAAAACAGGAATAAAAAATTAAAAATTTAAAGCTTATTCTTAAAACAAAAAAAAATGTTTACATTTTAGTGTGGCGTCCTTCCCTTTCCACACATTTAATTGTTTTTCTGGAAAACCCTTTTGTAACATTTTTCAGAAATCTTGGTGGAATATCAAGGCAAGCCTCTCCTCTAGTGTTTTCCAAGTGATCCACGTTTTGAAATGGCCGTTTACGGTACACTTTTTGTTTGAGATAACTCCACAAAAATATTCATGACAGTTAGGTCAGGTTTGCTAGGAATACTCAGAATATCTTCCAATCCATTTTCCTCTAAACAAATTGTCTAAAAAATTTCTTCAACCGTGCTGTGAATTGTTGGTATCACTAAATCAATCTTTCCGGTAGTGACATGTTATCAACAACATTGGTTATCTCTTATCTCAGTCCTTACAAAGTTTAAATAAATTACTGCGTTTAAGTTTTCTCTACAAAAAATAGGGCCCAATCAATCTTACGTTAAGACGGGAGTTTGGTCGCTCAAAATCTGACTAAAATTAACGGTCAAAAATAAGTGAAAATTACTCCCTTATATATTTTGTAGATGGCACCTACAATATTATTTTATAAAATTATTTGGAAAATTAATTTTACAGGTGTACAACTAACCCACAAAGAGGTAAGTTTGTATTTTATGGCTACTTTGTTTATTGATTGACAGATGGCGCTCGGCTCCTACATGCAAATTAATAAATTTGGGATCATATTATACCGTGTACCAAATAAAATACAAGTGTGATTCAAGGTTTTCATTTATTATAAATAATAATATGACCAGAAATTAGTTTTAAGTGTACTTTTTCAACCAAGTCCAAATAATATTTTTGTAGGAATAGTTCATTTACTACTGATTATCTTTTTTTACGCATTATTTCTGAGATTATTTCATTTTGTGCATGAAAAGAAATATACATTATATAGGTAGGTATAAGAGTTATTCCAAGCAAAACAATAAATTTTGTGTTGTGTGGTCATATAATCGGTTAATTTTGGCCGCCGTTAATTAAGTCGCCAAATAAATAATTTTTATATTTAGCAGAACTCATCACTGATGAGTTGGCAGTAAGTGCGCTTTCGCCAAAGGGTGAAGATTTGAGTGTCAGAATGGTGGATGATGGATGTATAGAAATGTCTCCTTCCCAAAAAGAAGTAGAGTGTATGATGGTGTGCGGAAGGGGCATTAAAGTGTGAGGGTGGAAACGTCGTAGGGTGAGGGGTGTGGGGTAGTGTCACAACGGCAGGGGTGAAAGAAAACCGCATTTTCGCCAAAGGATTGGAAAGATATGAGTGGATTTTGGATGGTCTTTGGGAGAAAGGTGTCTTTAAAGGTCTTTTAGCATGCGGTGCATTACTTTTTTATAAATGAATCTGATAAGTCATCAAATTTTCTCATCTTGTCGCTATTCCTTTGGCAGCGGTGCTCCTCAATTCCTCCTCCGAGCCACTCGATCATCTGTATCTCACTCTAAACAGTCTCTCTCATACACATTACACACGGTTGCTATGTACTTTTCGCTGGTTGCTAGGCAGCAGAGCACTGTTTTACCGACATGACGTCATCCATTGTTTACTATCGGTATGTCCATTTTGTACGTCTGGCGTCTTTAACAATGCATAATACAAATACAATACAAATACTCCTAACCTAAAGAAGCACACCATTTTGCCGTAACATATTTCTAACAATGTGTTTTCCATTTTTTTTTCAGTTAGGTACTTCTAACTTCTTCAATATATACCTAACGTACTACTGCCAGAACGAATTATTTTTTCAGAAAATATATTATTCCCTTTAGATTCATAATTTATGTGTGTTATCAAAAAATTTACTCCAATTTTATAAACTTTACAATCAGAAATCAGAAATTATTTTATTTAGTACACTGTATATTACTCATATTAAATATATTAAACGTAAATCCATCTTTCTCCCAAATCTTATAGAAAACTGTAAACAAACTGTTGAGCCGCCCTCTTTATAACAGGTGCTGAACTTTTGCCTGGTTCTTGTCTAAGTAACTACCAGTCCGTGAAATTTAATATGTCGGAAAAATATCGACCATATGATATAATATTTAGTTTTGGATGGATATTGGCCGAATAAAGGCATTTTTTCGGTTGAAACTTTCTAAAAACAATTCTCGTAATTTAATCTCGGATCTAACCCATTTTTGTTAGATTCTGTGACACACGTTTTTAAATTGTTATTATTTTTGTTTGTTGATTACGTGACAATGTGGCCAAAGTTTCTAATAAGAAATATGTTAGATCGGAGCTTAACATTTTAGCTTTCAATACATGTCTCTAAATTGTTCTAAAATTGCGTGGTTTTTAAAAAGACCTTGCTGAAACGAGGCTCTGCAAGGCAGATTTTTCCGGATTCCACTCTTAAAAATTCCACACCAGACATTTACTCTAAAAGAATATTGCACTTTGCACTCAATTATGAAGCCAGGGTTTTCATGAGCCCATCACCTACAGTTTTGAGAACTTACTCCCGTTTGAATAAAAAGGTGCTTCGTCTGTAAACATTATTCCTTTGGCAAATGACCAATTCTCTTCTATTCCCCTGTACCCAGGCACAAAAATCAAACCTTGCTTCAAAATCCTTTCTTTAAGAATATTTATAAACTGACGTTTACTTGTGTTCAATTGCATCTTATAACAATACATTTTCTTATTCTGGTTTCTTAAAATCATTCAAAACTGTTCCAGTTCGTTTGAATTTGTCCAGAATACACCCAACTGAGAAATGCGAAACAAACTTTTGTGGGTGTCTTTGATTAAAAATATTCCCAGTGTCCCTATTTGTCCTATTTTTTACCGTGAATTAAAACTACCTATCTCTATTTTTTCTTCGGTAGTAAGCATGTTTTAATCGATCTTTAAAAAACGTTTTCCTATGACCACCTATGAAAGTGAGAAAAAAAGCACGGTTAACTAGGCTAGAAAGTGCCTTATATCACACGCGTGTTGAAAAGTACTTTTCAACACATGTGTTGAAAAGTACTTGTCAACATGACGTTTGAACAGATGGTGCCAATTTCATTTTTTTTATTATCAACACGTGTGTTGAAATGTTTTTCAGCACACGTGTTGAAAGTGGGGGTATTAAATAAATACAGAAATTGGGGTTTTTTGGTAAATATTTTTGTGGTCGTAGGAAAAATATTGTACATTACTCATGTGAAAGTAATTCTTGCACACTCATGGGATTATAGCACTCGGCTATCGCCTCATGCGACAACATTCCCACTCGAGTGAAAAATGTCACTTTCAACACTTGTTATGTAATATACTATTACATGTCAACTTGTCATATTTACATTTGTTTTAAAGCCTACTGTTGAATTAAATTACAATAAAAATGGTATTTTTTATTTTTAAAAATTTTAACGATGCTTTTAATAAAAAATAACTTTCAGATTCACTAAGAAGGTTTAAGATTTAGTACTGGTTTAAATTAAGATCTTATAGTTGATTAGCTATGTTTTGACAGGTTTTTGTCCTGTCATTGTTAATAAGTCGTCATTAAAAACTTATAAATTATTCTGATATTTTAGCGATTTAGTTGATTTTCAAATGATTTACGTCTTGGAACGAGTTGCTGTAATGAATTTAGTTTTATTATTGTCGAAAGTACGTACTCAAATTGGTCTTTCCTTTATTCTTTATTCTTACACTTGTCAGTTTAAAACTTTTGGCTGTCAAATTAGACCGGACTAGCGTTGGAGAATCTGGCTGTAAAAGTTTTTTATTAGCTAGCTTTTAAAATCCTATGGATATGCTTCTCTAAATGTTGTGTTTGATATGGTTAATAATAAGCCCTATAGATCTTAAAAAATCAGATAATAGTCCCAAAACGCTCAGGGAATTTTAAAAAATATTTATTTTTGTGCTATAAAACCTCTGCAGACTTTGGGAAATGAATATCTTATCTTTAGAAACGTTGCAACATGGCGTTTAAACTTAATAATAACGAAATAAACGTTAAAAATTGAAATAAATTTATTATACTAAAAAAATATGTGAAAAATTAAAAGTTAAAATTTTTGGATAAAAATTTACGAATATGTAGAATCTCGATGAGAAACCAAACAACTTTTTTCTATGACATTTTTTGAAATTTTAGCAAATATCATTTTCAAGACATTTTCTTCAAAAATTTAACTTTTGACAGATAACATGGATCACGTTAGTTCATCACATCATCTTTATATATGTCATTTAAGGTTCCTGGTCAAGCAAAAATTGATGCCAAAGTCGAATTTGACCTGAAATAAATTTTAAAAAAGTTACCTATATTCTGCAGACTTTTTGGCGGACACTGTGCCTATATACTATTATCTTACTTCGTCACTGATATTGTCCATTTACGGCCGGTATTACAGGTTGTTAAAACTGAACTCAGGTTCTTCTGGTCCATGGACACAGGATCATTAATTTTTTTCAGTTCAGTTCAGTTTTCAGCCAAAAACAATGTAAGAATATTTTTTTACTGTTGATTTTGAGTACCTATCTATTGTTTGAGAACGTACAAATTGTTACTTTAATGAAAATATTTTTAAAAAATAATAATATGGGAAGTGCTGTTTTAATTAATTTATAAATTTCAAATTGCAAAATAAGTGACGTCACAACAGGGGGGGGTCCACACGAATGTGACAACGTGTGACAAGGACGAGGGGGGAGTCAAAAAACAATGAAATTTGTGTGACGTAATTTATGGATGACCCCTTGTGTATAAATAAATAATAATGAACTTGGTCGTGAGTATATCAAGTTCACTAGTGACGACCTTAGTGTCATCAAAATAAAATATTACATTTCATGGTCTCTAAAAAATCTAAAAATTTCCTTTTTAATCTCAGTGCCCTTAATTGTTGCTCGTTAGAAATAAAAGTTTTTACCGTCGTTAGTGTATTTGGTAAACCCAACGAATTTTGCGATTTTACGTTTATGCCGTTATTGACAACCCCTAGCTTCTCCTGCCTTTTCCGTTCTCTTTGAACCTTGTTTAACTTCCTACGGGCCATAAAATTTAAATAAAAGGAATAACAGGAATAAAAGGGTTAAGGGCAGTTTAGTGAATAACCTCAATATATAATAATCCTAGCCTCGCCAGCGTTAACGGACACGAGGTGGAACTATTTCTATATTTAGCAGTCTATGTAATCTAATCTCGCCAGCGTTAACGGGCACAAGACAGGACTACAGTAGACGCTTTGAGGTGGGATTTATAGTAAACCTAGCCTCGCCAGCGTTAACGGGCACGAGGTGGGTTTTCCTATAGGTTCTGTTTGGATAATTTTAATTTCGCCAGCGTTAACGGGCACAAGATAAAATTATGTCAAACGTGTTAGGGATAAGAATGGGGAGGGAAAGTATATAGATGTAAAAAGCACTGTAAAAATTCCCCTTAAAAACACTGTAAAATAAATACCCTTTAAAAACCAATGTAAAAAATATCCTGAAAGAAAACACTGTAAAAACGCCCTCTAAAAAATCACTGTAATTTTGACAAAAAAATTGCACTATAACGCCCTGAAAAAAAACACTTTAAAAATGCACTGAAAAACACTAAAATGACCTGAAAGAGATAGTAAAAAATTATAAAACACAAAAGTTAGGAAGAACTTACCAACGAGAACGAACCAGGCGCCTCCACCAAATGTCGCGTTAGGGGGTCGTCAGGGGGTAGGTGAATTATGCTGCGGTTTACCAAAAACACTTATATTTAAGATTAATAACAACAAACTTAATATTAACATCACAAGATTTTGGGACCTTAACTTACATGTTCACATCCTGGACTGTTAGTTGTATGGCTAGCATCTTACGGGGCGTTGGGGTAGCTACTTGACTCATCTGACGCTCATGGCATGGCATCGGTGCCAAACGGCACCGATGGATCCGTCGTACCGATACTAATATGCAACTACGGATGCACTACTACGGATACCCTTGCATCCCGCAGACCTGCTATTTATATGAATCCCTCAAGAACAGTTTATACATACAGTACAAACTGGTCAGGGTTCATAAAATAAAGGCGAAGCCAACGATATGCAATGGCAGCACGTAGAGTGGTTTCCGAAATGTTAAATAAATAATATGAAAAATGTATAGAAATTTGGAAAAAATGATGAATATATGGGAAAATATGACATTTCCCCCGCGCCTGTAAAAGCTAGCCCCTAGCTTCTAAAATTTACACATTACATACATACAGAATATCACACGTTTACAAAATACAAATATACAAAATACAAAATACAAATACAACATAAACAAAATATACAATAAACAAATACAATATTAATAAACAAACAATTTGGAGCTCGCAGGCTCAGTACATTCAGATGAAATGGAGAATGGTAAAAGTAGCTTAAAAATGAAGAATAAAAATGGCTACTGTCCTGGTAGTCTGGTTCACATTAATTTACACATTTTCTTTACAAAGTTCTATTATTAGGGAGTTCCAACATGTTACTGATCGAATAGCCTACACACCGACAAAACCCGACACATCTTAGGCGCCACACGTTGAGGCTGGTCGTCATGTGTTTCTCGTTCAGATGCAGCAGTCACGATTCCTGTGTCCTGGGGGTGGGATCGGCTAGTTTTGTTGCCGACTCACAGTGCAGCAGGGGTCTCCCTCCTCCGAAGAGTGCGGCCATCCGGACTTTGGGTGGACTGAGCCGTGAGTGACGGGAACTTTGCTGGGCTGATCCTGAGGCTAGTTGTGGTCAACCAGCGCTGCAAGTTCCTTAGGTATGTACGTTGTACCAGTGTCATCACGGCTCGTTGTGCAGCAGTTCAGTCTTAGTGAGGGAAGACCAGGCTGACGAGACATGGTGGACCGTGCGTGGCTGATGCATGACGCTGGCTGTGTGGACGCAAGCGGCGACTGGCCTTTGGGTTTTTGGTGTGTTTATGGCTCTCGATCCAGGTTGTGTGGTCTCCCAATGGTACATGAAAAACAAAAAAGACTACCGGCAGTTAAAAGGAAAAAAAACAGTTTATAAATAATGAAAAATAATGAAAACCTACATGATGCTATGATGTTTAAGTAAAAGTAGACAGACTAAGAACATTCACCCGGTTTTTACATAAGACTTCTATTGGTGTCTAAGTACTACCTATTTGGAGACAGTGAGACATAGGTCTCTAATTCATCAGGGGGAAACAAAATTATACACATTTACATAACAGTTTAAAACCCAAATATAGCGTAATCACATCATCAAATATTTACCATATTTACCATCCTATGTATTCATCAATAAAGTCACATAAACTTCAAATACTACTCGCATAAAACTCTTAATATTTCACATAGGCAGACATTCAACCTTATATGAAGGTCATCTTCCATGTCTCCCTATACTCACATAATGACTCTTAGTCATTTAAATAACGGTATACATACCACCATCGAGTAGGCGAACATTCAACTCTCTGTCCGAGTCATCTCCCATGTTCCCCTACTCGGAAAACATATGACTTTTAGTCATTATAAATACTCATATATATAGAACCATCAAATAGGCGGACATTCAACTCATCTTGCCTAGAGTCATCTTCCATGTCCCCCTATTTGGAAAACATATGACTCTTAGTCATATATGAACAAATAAACACATAATTACCAAATGCTTCTCGTAAGCATTACTGTACGCTATATTTAAATTTACTGAATAATAATAATAATAACAATCGACTTTCTTTATAGTAAAAAGAAGTTGGATTTATAAAAAATTCTGACCCTGATTTATTTTTCAATGTCTCAGTCATAAAATATACCCTTGTTTTTGTTTAAGTTATTTTTATTAGACACCGTATAATTACAATTTAACAAAAGTACCTGGGTGAATGGTAAATACGTGTTGTTTACATTGACAAGTTCAGTGTATTGCTGATATAAGAAAATAAAATAAAAATAATGGACTGTCTACTTTTACCTTCATGGTTTATTTATAATGAACTTAATAATATTTCTACCTGCTAATTTGTTTGTTTATTAAAAACGCAAAACATTAAATAAAATAAAATAAATGGTATTCTAAATGATTGCACTGACAATCTAAAATTTACTACCGCAATTCATAAATAAGCATGTAGTAGAAATATGTAAAATATTCTTAAAATTTCCCAAGCATAAAACATTCAAACCAACACATTTCGGTTATACCCTCTTCCATACTAACACACACTGACACAACACAAAACACATATTTAAATACTAAATATTTGTTTTTACCTAATTATAAAAACAAATTTGAAAACTTTATAATTATAATTTATAAAATTTTTTTTTTTTTTTTTTTTTATTTTTTTTATTGATAAAGCCTGCGGCGTTTACTGTTATTAAAACTGGTCTGCAAGACCAACCATTAATTTTCCTCTAAATTCTTAAAAACTAAAATCCTACGAGTCTCGACTCCATCAGCACGTTAACGTCGAAGCCATTAGGCTTCTTGACAACCAGAACCTAGTTAGAAGGCTGAAGAGGACCAAGCCCTTTGAACTAGTATAGACTTTTGAAAACATAGTACAGTGCGCAAGTGTGTGAGTGCTAAGTGCCATGGCCATGAGTCACAACAGATAAACCTTTAGGACTCCATTGGGTGAACTTTAGTATTTATAAAATTGAATGAATAAAAAAATTTAAAAAATAAAATTCAGTCAAGAATAGCTTGTTCTTTCTTACCATCTTACCATACATCAATTCCCAAAATTCTTTATCCAGATGAGCTCCTTTATATATTTTTTGAAATTAAATAGAATATTCTTGTTCTTAATTCTCAATTATTGTTTTTAATTCTCCAGTCCCTTTTTAAAACAAAAACTGCATTTAGCCCAGATTACATGACGAAAGTCCATGTATAAAAGAATACCCCTTTCTTTGATTTCCCAAAAGAGTACTAGCACCATTTTTTTTTCACAGACGGCTTTTAGGACTTTTTGAGAAAAAAAAACATTATTTTATTTTTTCGAAGGTCGGTCCTGTAAAAATAGAAAATAGATTACCTAGTCATTTCGAAAAAAAGTAAAAATGAGCATCTTCCTAAAAACATGTAAAAAATTTTGTATTTGCTGCTACGGGACCTCGTTACCGGCCGTGGCGGCTGCTCACTAAACATCACAGGCGAAATTTAAGTACTGATGTTAAGTATCAAACCTAAAAATGATAATTAAAATGTAAATAACTCTGTGGCACCTTATCAAAAACATGGCGTTAAGAGCGCAGTAAAAATATACCTACAAGATAATAATAAAAAAATATTTTAAAAAATTGGAAACCTTTATATTTGAATGGCGCTTAGATATATAAATATGTTTATAAAAATAACGATACTATTTGTATAACACTTTGTTAATAACATTATAATAATAGCAACTTTTTTAATTACAAGTACGTGAACCTTGGGGGTCATCCATTAATTACGTCACACCTAAAGGGGGAGGGAGGGGGTCCACAGAGTGTGTCTAGGCGTGACAAGGGGGGGAGGAGTCATAAGCTTCGTGACGTCACATTTAATCTAAAATATTAAAACAACTAAATGGGGCACATGGCCATGGGCGAAGTGAACGTTATATAAGTATGTTATTTTGAATAGTAAAATTGTTTGCCTTTGGTAACATACACCGAAAGACCGATTCCGCCTTTGAAAAAAGCCGACGTAAAGGGATTTATTGTTTTATTATTTGTTTGCAATGTTACCAGGTCTACCGTTTACCGGTAGATCTATCGTTTTCGGCCTCGACCTACCGCCCAACCGTTTACGAACCTGATTCTACCGTAATTTTTAATCTCAATAATATACAGTGACCGCCAGTGGCGGCTCGTGACCTAAAATTTGGGGGGGGGCACAAATCACAATTACAAATTTCCTATGTCAATGTGCTAGGTATAAAAAAACGTAGTGGCTATATGTCCGCCGGCGGTAGGTTACAGTTAGGCTTAGAATTCCGCCACAAGGCGGACTCATGCAAATAATAAGAACTTATCCGCCGTAAAAATTATAGTGCGGCGGAACGCAATGGTTGATAATTCATTTTCCGCCTTTCGACGGATTGTACTGCATAGTAGCTAAGATCCGCCGACAAGATTTTGGCAAGCTTTATAATTTATATATCTATAATATAATGTCCTAAAAATTGTATTATTTGTAAAAATTTTGAGAAATGAAATAGGTAGTAAAAAGTTGTGTGGTTTGTCATCGAGATTTCATTATTAAAGTTTTGTTCAAAAATTTTAACTTTTAATTTTGTACATGTTTAACTTTTATTTCGTTATTATTAAGTTTAAACGCCATATTGCAACGTTTCTAAAGATGAGGTATACCTGCATTGTCTAAAGTTTACAGAGTTTTTGTAGCACAAAAATGAATATTTTTTTAAATCCCTGAGCGCTATTGGACTATTGATTTTTTGAGTGCTACACAGAGTTTATTATTAACCATATCAAATACAACAGTTAGAAAGGCATATCATTTTTATAGGATTGTAGAAGCTAACCAATAATTTTTTTTATTAAAACTTATGTTTAAACTAAAACAGGAATAAAAAATTAAAAATTTAAAGCTTATTCTTAAAACAAAAAAAATGTTTACATTTTAGTGTGGCGTCCTTCCCTTTCCATACATTTAATTGTTTTTCTGGAAAACCCTTTTGTAACATTTTTCAGAAATCTTGGTGGAATATCAAGGCAAGCCTCTCCTCTAGTGTTTTCCAAGTGATCCACGTTTTGAAATGGCCGTTTACGGTACACTTTTTGTTTGAGATAACTCCACAAAAATATTCATGACAGTTAGGTCAGGTTTGCTAGGAATACTCAGAATATCTGCCAATCCATTTTCCTCTAAACAAATTGTCTAAAAAATTTCTTCAACCGTGCTGTGAATTGTTGGTATCACTAAATCAATCTTTCCGGTAGTGACATGTTATCAACAACATTGGTTATCTCTTATCTCAGTCCTTACAAAGTTTAAATAAATTACAGCGTTTAAGTTTTCTCTACAAAAAATAGGGCCCAATCAATCTTACGTTAAGACGGGAGTTTGGTCGCTCAAAATCTGACTAAAATTAACGGTCAAAAATAAGTGAAAATTACTCCCTTATATATTTTGTAGATGGCACCTACAATATTATTTTATAAAATTATTTGGAAAATTAATTTTACAGGTGTACAACTAACCCACAAAGAGGTAAGTTTGTATTTTATGGCTACTTTGTTTATTGATTGACAGATGGCGCTCGGCTCGTACATGCAAATTAATAAATTTGGGATCATATTGTACCGTGTACCAAATAAAATACAAGTGTGATTCAAGGTTTTCATTTATTATAAATAATAATATGACCAGAAATTAGTTTTAAGTGTACTTTTTCAACCAAGTCCAAATAATATTTTGGTAGGAATAGTTCATTTACTACTGATTATCTTTTTTACGCATTATTTCTGAGATTATTTCATTTTGTGCATGAAAAGAAATATACATTATGTAGGTATATAAGGGTTATTCCAAGCAAAACAATAAATTTTGTGTTGTGGGGTCATATAATCGGTTAATTTTGGCCGCCGTTAATTAAGTCGCCAAATAAATAATTTTTATATTTAGCAGAACTCATCACTGATGAGTTGGCAGTAAGTGCGCTTTCGCCAAAGGGTGAAGATTTGAGTGTCAGAATGGTGGATGATGGATGTATAGAAATGCCTCCTTCCCAAAAAGAAGTAGAGTGTATGATGGTGTGCGGAAGGGGCATTAAAGTGTGAGGGTGGAAACGTCGTAGGGTGAGGGGTGTGGGGTAGTGTCACAACGGCAGGGGTGAAAGAAAACCGCGTTTTCGCCAAAGGATTGGAAAGATATGAGTGGATTTTGGATGGTCTTTGGGAGAAAGGTGTCTTTAAAGGTCTTTTAGCATGCGGTGCATTACTTTTTTATAAATGAATCTGATAAGTCATCAAATTTTCTCATCTTGTCGCTATTCCTTTGGCAGCGGTGCTCCTCAATTCCTCCTCCGAGCCACTCGATCATCTGTATCTCACTCTAAACAGTCTCTCTCATACACATTACACACGGTTGCTATGTACTTTTCGCTGGTTGCTAGGCAGCAGAGCACCGTTTTACCGACATGACGTCATCCATTGTTTACTATCGGTATGTCCATTTTGTACGTCTGGCGTCTTTAACAATGCATAATACAAATACAATACAAATACTCCTAACCTAAAGAAGCACACCATTTTGCCGTAACATATTTCTAACAATGTGTTTTCCATTTTTTTTTCAGTTAGGTACTTCTAACTTCTTCTATATATACCTAACGTACTACTGCCAGAACGAATTATTTTTTCAGAAAATATATTATTCCCTTTAGATTCATAATTTATGTGTGTTATCAAAAAAATTACTCCAATTTTATAAACTTTACAATCAGAAATCAGAAATTATTTTATTTAGTACACTGTATATTACTCATATTAAATATATTAAACGTAAATACATCTTTCTCCCAAATCTTATAGAAAACTGTAAACAAACTGTTGAGCCGCCCTCTTTATAACAGGTGCTGAACTTTTGCCTGGTTCTTGTCTAAGTAACCACCAGTCCGTGAAATTTAATATGTCGGAAAAATATCGACCATATGATATAATATTTAGTTTTGGATGGATATTGGCCGAATAAATGCATTTTTTCGGTTGAAACTTTCTAAAAACAATTCTCGTAATTTAATCTCGGATCTAACCCATTTTTGTTAGATTCTGTGACACACGTTTTTAAATTGTTATTATTTTTGTTTGTTGATTACGTGACAATGTGGCCAAAGTTTCTAATAAAAAATATGTTAGATCGGAGCTTAACATTTTAGCTTTCAATACATGTCTCTAAATTGTTCTAAAATTGCGTGGTTTTTAAAAAGACCTTGCTGAAACGAGGCTCTGCAAGGCAGATTTTTCCGGATTCCACTCTTAAAAATTCCACACCAGACATTTACTCTAAAAGAATATTGCACTTTGCACTCAATTATGAAGCCAAGGTTTTCATGAGCCCATCACCTACAGTTTTGAGAACTTACTCCCGTTTGAATAAAAAGGTGCTTCGTCTGTAAACATTATTCCTTTGGCAAATGACCAATTCTCTTCTATTCCCCTGTACCCAGGCACAAAAATCAAACCTTGCTTCAAAATCCTTTCTTTAAGAATATTTATAAACTGACGTTTACTTGTGTTCAACTGCATCTTATAACAATACATTTTCTTATTCTGGTTTCTTAAAATCATTCAAAACTGTTCCAGTTCGTTTGAATTTGTCCAGAATACACCCAACTGAGAAATGCGAAACAAACTTTTGTGGGTGTCTTTGATTAAAAATATTCCCAGTGTCCCTATTTGTCCTATTTTTTACCGTGAATTAAAACTACCTATCTCTATTTTTTCTTCGGTAGTAAGCATGTTTTAATCGATCTTTAAAAAACGTTTTCCTATGACCACCTATGAAAGTGAGAAAAAAAGCACGGTTAACTTGGCAAGAAAGTGCCTTATATCACATGCGTGTTGAAAAGTACTTTTCAACACATGTGTTGAAAAGTACTTGTCAACATGACGTTTGAACAGATGGTGCCAATTTCATTTTTTTTATTATCAACACGTGTGTTGAAATGTTTTTCAGCACACGTGTTGAAAGTGGGGGTATTAAATAAATACAGAAATTGGGGTTTTTTGGTAAATATTTTTGTGGTCGTAGGAAAAATATTGTACATTACTCATGTGAAAGTAATTCTTGCATACTCGTGGGATTATAGCACTCGGCTATCGCCTCATGCGACAACATTCCCACTCGAGTGAAAAATGTCACTTTCAACACTTGTTATGTAATATACTATTACATGTCAACTTGTCATATTTACATTTGTTTTAAAGCCTACTGTTGAATTAAATTACAATAAAAATGGTATTTTTTATTTTTAAAAATTTTAACGATGCTTTTAATAAAAAATAACTTTCAGATTCACTAAGAAGGTTTAAGATTTAGTACTGGTTTAAATTAAGATCTTATAGTTGATTAGCTATGTTTTGACAGGTTTTTGTCCTGTCATTGTTAATAAGTCGTCATTAAAAACTTATAAATTATTGTGATATTTTAGCGATTTAGTTGATTTTCAAATGATTTACGTCTTGGAACGAGTTGCTGTAATGAATTTAGTTTTATTATTGTCGAAAGTACGTACTCAAATTGGTCTTTCCTTTATTCTTTATTCTTACACTTGTCAGTTTAAAACTTTTGGCTGTCAAATTAGACCGGACTAGCGTTGGAGAATCTGGCTGTAAAAGTTTTTTATTAGCTAGCTTTTAAAATCCTATGGATATGCTTCTCTAAATGTTGTGTTTGATATGGTTAATAATAAGCCCTATAGATCTTAAAAAATCAGATAATAGTCCCAAAACGCTCAGGGAATTTTAAAAAATATTTATTTTTGTGCTATAAAACCTCTGCAGACTTTGGGAAATGAATATCTTATCTTTAGAAACGTTGCAACATGGCGTTTAAACTTAATAATAACGAAATAAACGTTAAAAATTGAAATAAATTTATTATACTAAAAAAATATGTGAAAAATTAAAAGTTAAAATTTTTGGATAAAAATTTACGAATATGTAGAATCTCGATGAGAAACCAAACAACTTTTTTCTATGACATTTTTTGAAATTTTATCAAATATCATTTTCAGGACATTTTCTTCAAAAATTTAACTTTTGACAGATAACATGGATCACGTTAGTTCATCACATCATCTTTATATATGTCATTTAAGGTTCCTGGTCAAGCAAAAATTGATGCCAAAGTCGAATTTGACCTGAAATAAATTTTAAAAAAGTTACCTATATTCTGCAGACTTTTTGGCGGACACTGTGCCTATATACTATTATCTTACTTCGTCACTGATATTGTCCATTTACGGCCGGTATTACAGGTTGTTAAAACTGAACTCAGGTTCTTCTGGTCCATGGACACAGAGTCATTAATTTTTTTCAGTTCAGTTCAGTTGTCAGCCAAAAACAATGTAAGAATATTTTTTTACTGTTGATTTTGAGTACCTATCTATTGTTTGAGAACGTACAAATTGTTACTTTAATGAAAATATTTTTAAAAAATAATAATATGGGAAGTGCTGTTTTAATTAATTTATAAATTTCAAATTGCAAAATAAGTGACGTCACAACAGGGGGGGGGGTCCACACGAATGTGACAACGTGTGACAAGGACTAGGGGGAGTCAAAAAACGATGAAATTTGTGTGACGTAATTTATGGATGACCCCTTGTGTATAAATAAATAATAATGAACTTGGTCGTGAGTATATCAAGTTCACTAGTGACGACCTTAGTGTCATCAAAATAAAATATTACATTTCATGGTCTCCAAAAAATCTAAAAATTTCCTTTTTAATCTCAGTGCCCTTAATTGTTGCTCGTTAGAAATAAAAGTTTTTACCGTCGTTAGTGTATTTGGTAAACCCAACGAATTTTGCGATTTTACGTTTATGCCGTTATTGACAACCCCTAGCTTCTCCTGCCTTTTCCGTTCTCTTTGAACCTTGTTTAGCTTCCTACGGGCCATAAAATTTAAATAAAAGGAATAACAGGAATAAAAGGGTTAAGGGCAGTTTAGTGAATAACCTCAATATATAATAATCCTAGCCTCGCCAGCGTTAACGGGCACGAGGTGGAACTATTTCTATATTTAGCAGTCTATGTAATCTAATCTCGCCAGCGTTAACGGGCACAAGACAGGACTACAGTAGACGCTTTGAGGTGGGATTTATAGTAAACCTAGCCTCGCCAGCGTTAACGGGCACGAGGTGGGTTTTCCTATAGGTTCTGTTTGGATAATTTTAATCTCGCCAGCGTTAACGGGCACAAGATAAAATTATGTCAAACGTGTTAGGGATAAGAATGGGGAGGGAAAGTATATAGATGTAAAAAGCACTGTAAAAATTCCCCTTAAAAACCCTGTAAAATAAATACCCTTTAAAAACCAATGTAAAAAATATCCTGAAAGAAAACACTGTAAAAACGCCCTCTAAAAAAGTCACTGTAATTTTGACAAAAAAATTGCACTATAACGCCCTGAAAAAAAAACACTTTAAAAATGCACTGAAAAACACTAAAATGACCTGAAAGAGATAGTAAAAAATTATAAAACACAAAAGGCCCTTGGCAAGTTAGGAAGAACTTACCAACGAGAACGAACCAGGCGCCTCCACCAAATGTCGCGTTAGGGGGTCGTCAGGGGGTAGGTGAATTATGCTGCGGTTTACCAAAAACACTTATATTTAAGATTAATAACAACAAACTTAATATTAATATCACAAGATTTTGGGACCTTAACTTACATGTTTACATCCTGAACTGTTAGTTGTAGGGCTAGCATCTTACGGGGCGTTGGGGTAGCTACTTGACTCATCTGACGCTCATGGCATGGCATCGGTGCCAAACGGCACCGATGGATCCGTCGTACCGATACTAATATGCAACTACGGATGCACTACTACGGATACCCTTGCATCCCGCAGACCTGCTATTTATATGAATCCCTCAAGAACAGTTTATACATACAGTACAAACTGGTCAGGGTTCATAAAATAAAGGCGAGGCCAACGATATGCAATGGCAGCACGTAGAGTGGTTTCCGAAATGTTAAATAAATAATATGAAAAATGTATAGAAATTTGGAAAAAATGATGAATATATGGGAAAATATGACATTTCCCCCGCGCCTGTAAAAGCTAGCACCTAGCTTTTAAAATTTACACATTACATACATACAGAATATCACACGTTTACAAAATACAAATATACAAAATACAAATACAACATAAACAAAATATACAATAAACAAATCCAATATTAATAAACAAACAATTTGGAGCTCGCAGGCTCAGTACATTCAGATGAAATGGAGAATGGTAAAAGTAGCTTAAAAATGAAGAATAAAAATGGCTACTGTCCTGGTAGTCTGGTTCACATTAATTTACACATTTTCTTTACAAAGTTCTATTATTAGGGAGTTCCAACACGTTACTGATCGAATAGCCTACACACCGACAAAACCCGACACATCTTAGGCGCCACACGTTGAGGCTGGTCGTCATGTGTTTCTCGTTCAGATGCAGCAGTCACGGTTCCTGTGTCCTGGGGGTGGGATCGGCTAGTTTTGTTGCCGACTCACAGTGCAGCAGGGGTCTCCCTCCTCCGAAGAGTGCGGCCATCCGGACTTTGGGTGGACTGAGCCGTGAGTGACGGGAACTTTGCTGGGCTGATCCTGAGGCTAGTTGTGGTCAACCAGCGCTGCAAGTTCCTTAGGTATGTACGTTGTACCAGTGTCATCACGGCTCGTTGTGCAGCAGTTCAGTCTTAGTGAGGGAAGACCAGGCTGACGAGACATGGTGGACCGTGCGTGGCTGATGCATGACGCTGGCTGTGTGGACGCAAGCGGCGACTGGCCTTTGGGTTTTTGGTGTGTTTATGGCTCTCGATCCAGGTTGTGTGGTCTCCCAATGGTACATGAAAAACAAAAAAGACTACCGGCAGTTAAAAGAAAAAAAAACAGTTTATAAATAATGAAAAATAATGAAAACCTACATGATGCTATGATGTTTAAGTAAAAGTAGACAGACTAAGAACATTCACCCGGTTTTTACATAAGACTTCTATTGGTGTCTAAGTACTACCTATTTGGAGACAGTGAGACATAGGTCTCTAATTCATCAGGGGGAAACAAAATTATACACATTTACATAACAGTTTAAAACCCAAATATAGCGTAATCACATCATCAAATATTTACCATATTTACCATCCTATGTATTCATCAATAAAGTCACATAAACTTCAAATACTACTCGCATAAAACTCTTAATATTTCACATAGGCAGACATTCAACCTTATATGAAGGTCATCTTCCATGTCTCCCTATACTCACATAATGACTCTTAGTCATTTAAATAACGGTATACATACCACCATCGAGTAGGCGAACATTCAACTCTCTGTCCGAGTCATCTTCCATGTTCCCCTACTCGGAAAACATATGACTTTTAGTCATTATAAATACTCATATATATAAAACCATCAAATAGGCGGACATTCAACTCATCTTGCCTAGAGTCATCTTCCATGTCCCCCTATTTGGAAAACATATGACTCTTAGTCATATATGAACAAATAAACACATAATTACCAAATGCTTCTCGTAAGCATTACTGTACGCTATATTTAAATTTACTGAATAATAATAATAATAACAATCGACTTTCTTTATAGTAAAAAGAAGTTGGATTTATAAAAAATTCTGACCCTGATTTATTTTTCAATGTCTCAGTCATAAAATATACCCTTGTTTTTGTTTAAGTTATTTTTATTAGACACCGTATAATTACAATTTAACAAAAGTACCTGGGTGAATGGTAAATACGTGTTGTTTACATTGACAAGTTCAGTGTATTGCTGATATAAGAAAATAAAATAAAAATAATGGACTGTCTACTTTTACCTTCATGGTTTATTTATAATGAACTTAATTATATTTCTACCTGCTAATTTGTTTGTTTATTAAAAACGCAAAACATTAAATAAAATAAAATAAATGGTATTCTAAATGATTGCACTGACAATCTAAAATTTACTACCGCAATTCATAAATAAGCATGTAGTAGAAATATGTAAAATATTCTTAAAATTTCCCAAGCATAAAACATTCAAACCAACACATTTCGGGTATACCCTCTTCCATACTAACACACACTGACACAACACAAAACACATATTTAAATACTAAATATTTGTTTTTACCTAATTATAAAAACAAATTTGAAAACTTTATAATTATAATTTATAAAATTGAATGAATAAAAAAATTTAAAAAATAAAATTCAGACAAGAATAGCTTGTTCTTTCTTACCATCTTACCATACATCAATTCCCAAAATTCTTTATCCAGATGAGCTCCTTTATATATTTTTTGAAATTAAATAGAATATTCTTGTTCTTAATTCTCAATTATTGTTTTTAATTCTCCAGTCCCTTTTTAAAACAAAAACTGCATTTAGCTCAGATTACATGACAAAAGTCCATGTATAAAAGAATACCCCTTTCTTTGATTTCCCAAAAGAGTACTTACACCATTTTTTTTTCACAGACGGCTTTTAGGACTTTTTGAGAAAAAAAAACATTATTTTATTTGTTCGAAGGTCGGTCCTGTAAAAATAGAAAATAGATTACCTAGTCATTTAGAAAAAAAGTAAAATGAGCATCTTCCTAAAAACATGTAAAAAATTTTGTATTTGCTGCTACGGGACCTCGTTACCGGCCGTGGCGGCTGCTCACTAAACATCACAGGCGAAATTTAAGTACTGATGTTAAGTATCAAACCTAAAAATGATAATTAAAATGTAACTAACTCTGTGGCACCTTATCAAAAACATGGCGTTAAAAGGGCAGTAAAAATATACCTACAAGATAATAATAAAAAAATATTTTAAAAAATTGGAAACCTTTATATTTGAATGGCGCTTAGATATATAAATATGTTTATAAAAATAACGATACTATTTGTATAACACTTTGTTAATAACATTATAATAATAGCAACTTTTTTAATTACGAGTACGTGAACCTTGGGGGTCATCCAGTAATTACGTCACACCTAAAGGGGGAGGGAGGGGGTCCACAGAGTGTGACTAGGCGTGACAAGGGGGGGAGGAGTCATAAGCTTCGTGACGTCACATTTAATCTAAAATATTAAAACAACTAAATGGGGCACATGGCCATGGGCGAAGTGAACGTTATATAAGTATGTTATTTTGAATAGTAAAATTGTTTGCCTTTGGTAACATACACCGAAAGACCGATTCCGCCTTTGAAAAAAGCCGACGTAAAGGGATTTATTGTTTTATTATTTGTTTGCAATGTTACCAGGTCTACCGTTTACCGGTAGATCTATCGTTTTCGGCCTCGACCTACAACCGTTTACGAACCTGATTCTACCGTAATTTTTAATCTCAATAATATACAGTGACCGCCAGTGGCGGCTCGTGACCTAAAATTTGGGGGGGGGGCACAAATCACAATTAAAAAAACGTAGTGGATATATGTCCGCCGGCGGTAGGTTACAGTTAGGCTTAGAATTCCGCCACAAGGCGGACTCATGCAAATAATAAGAACTTATGCGCCGTAAAAGTTATAGTGCGGCGGAACGCAATGGTTGATAATTCATTTTCCGCCTTTCGACGGATTGTACTGCATAGTAGCTAAGATCCGCCGACAAGATTTTGGCAAGCTTTATAATTTATATATCTATAATATAATGTCCTAAAAATTGTATTATTTGTAAAAATTTTGAAAAATGAAATAGGTAGTAAAAAGTTGTGTGGTTTGTCATCGAGATTTCATTATTAAAGTTTTGTTAAAAAATTTTAACTTTTAATTTTGTACATGTTTAACTTTTATTTCGTTATTATTAAGTTTAAACGCCATAGTGCATCGTTTCTAAAGATGAGGTATACCTGCATTGTCTAAAGTTTACAGAGTTTTTGTAGCACAAAAATGAATATTTTTTTAAATCCCTGAGCGCTATTGGACTATTGATTTTTTGAGTGCTACACAGAGTTTATTATTAACCATATCAAATACAACAGTTAGAAAGGCATATCATTTTTATAGGATTGTAGAAGCTAACCAATAATTTTTTTTTATTAAAACTTATGTTTAAACTAAAACAGGAATGAAAAATTAAAAATTTAAAGCTTATTCTTAAAACAAAAAAAAATGTTTACATTTTAGTGTGGCGTCCTTCCCTTTCCATACATTTAATTGTTTTTCTGGAAAACCCTTTTGTAACATTTTTCAGAAATCTTGGTGGAATATCAAGGCAAGCCTCTCCTCTAGTGTTTTCCAAGTGATCCACGTTTTGAAATGGCCGTTTACGGTACACTTTTTGTTTGAGATAACTCCACAAAAATATTCATGACAGTTAGGTCAGGTTTGCTAGGAATACTCAGAATATCTGCCAATCCCTTTTCCTCTAAACAAATTGTCTAAAAAATTTCTTCAACCGTGCTGTGAATTGTTGGTATCACTAAATCAATCTTTCCGGTAGTGACATGTTATCAACAACATTGGTTATCTCTTATCTCAGTCCTTACAAAGTTTAAATAAATTACAGCGTTTAAGTTTTCTCTACAAAAAATAGGGCCCAATCAATCTTACGTTAAGACGGGAGTTTGGTCGCTCAAAATCTGACTAAAATTAACGGTCAAAAATAAGTGAAAATTACTCCTTTATATATTTTGTAGATGGCACCTACAATATTATTTTATAAAATTATTTGGAAAATTAATTTTACAGGTGTACAACTAACCCACAAAGAGGTAAGTTTGTATTTTATGGCTACTTTGTTTATTGATTGACAGATGGCGCTCGGCTCGTACATGCAAATTAATAAATTTGGGATCATATTATACCGTGTACCAAATAAAATACAAGTGTGATTCAAGGTTTTCATTTATTATAAATGATAATATGATCAGAAATTAGTTTTAAGTGTACTTTTTCAACCAAGTCCAAATAATATTTTGGTAGGAATAGTTCATTTACTACTGATTATCTTTTTTTACGCATTATTTCTGAGATTATTTCATTTTGTGCATGAAAAGAAATATACATTATGTAGGTAGGTATAAGGTTTATTCCAAGCAAAACGATAAATTTTGTGTTGTGGGGTCATACAATCGGTTAATTTTGGCCGCCGTTAATTAAGTCACCAAATAAATAATTTTTATATTTAGCAGAACCCATCACTGATGAGTTGGCAGTAAGTGCGCTTTCGCCAAAGGGTGAAGATTTGAGTGTCAGAATGGTGGATGATGGATGTATAGAAATGTCTCCTTCCCAAAAAGAAGTAGAGTGTATGATGGTGTGCAGAAGGGGCATTAAAGTGTGAGGGTGGAAACGTCGAAGGGTGAGGGGTGTGGGGTAGTGTCACAACGGCAGGAGTGAAAGAAAACAGCGGTTTCGCCAAAGGATTGGAAAGATATGAGTGGATTTTGGATGGTCTTTGGGAGAAAGGTGTCTTTAAAGGTCTTTTAGCATGCGGTGCATTACTTTTTTATAAATGAATCTGATAAGTCATCAAATTTTCTCATCTTGTCGCTATTCCTTTGGCACCGGTGCTCCTCAATTCCTCCTCCGAGCCACTCGATCATCTGTATCTCACTCTAAACAGTCTCTCTCATACACATTACACACGGTTGCTATGTACTTTTCGCTGGTTGCTAGGCAGCAGAGCACTGTTTTACCGACATGACGTCATCCATTGTTTACTATCGGTATGTCCATTTTGTACGTCTGGCGTCTTTAACAATGCATAATACAAATACAATACAAATACTCCTAACCTAAAGAAGCACACCATTTTGCCGTAACATATTTCTAACAATGTGTTTTCCATTTTTTTTTCAGTTAGGTACTTCTAACTTCTTCAATATATACCTAACGTACTACTGCCAGAACGAATTATTTTTTCAGAAAATATATTATTCCCTTTAGATTCATAATTTATATGTGTTATCAAAAAATTTACTCCAATTTTATAAACTTTACAATCAGAAATCAGAAATTATTTTATTTAGTACACTGTATATTACTCATATTAAATATATTAAACGTAAATACATCTTTCTCCCAAATCTTATAGAAAACTGTAAACAAACTGTTGAGCCGCCCTCTTTATAACAGGTGCTGAACTTTTGCCTGGTTCTTGTCTAAGTAACCACCAGTCCGTGAAATTTAATATGGCGGAAAAATATCGACCATATGATATAATATTTAGTTTTGGATGGATATTGGCCGAATAAAGGCATTTTTTCGGTTGAAACTTTATAAAACAATTCTCGTAATTTAATCTCGGATCTAACCCATTTTTGTTAGATTCTGTGACACACGTTTTTAAATTGCTATTATTTTTGTTTGTTGATTACGTGACAATGTGGCCAAAGTTTCTAATAAAAAATATGTTAGATCGGAGCTTAACATTTTAGCTTTCAATACATGTCTCTAAATTGTTCTAAAATTGCGTGGTTTTTAAAAAGACCTTGCTGAAACGAGGCTCTGCAAGGCAGATTTTTCCGGATTCCACTCTTAAAAATTCCACACCAGACATTTACTCTAAAAGAATATTGCACTTTGCACTCAATTATGAAGCTAGGGTTTTCATGAGCCCATCACATACAGTTTTGAGAACTTACTTACTCCCGTTTGAATAAAAAGGTGCTTCGTCTGTAAACATTATTCCTTTGGCAAATGACCAATTCTCTTCTATTCCCCTGTACCCAGGCACAAAAATCAAACCTTGCTTCAAAATCCTTTCTTTAAGAATATTTATAAACTGACGTTTACTTGTGTTCAATTGCATCTTATAACAATACATTTTCTTATCCTGGTTTCTTAAAATCATTCAAAACTGTTCCAGTTCGTTTGAATTTGTCCAGAATACACCCAACTGAGAAATGCGAAACAAACTTTTGTGGGTGTCTTTGATTAAAAATATTCCCAGTGTCCCTATTTGTCCTATTTTTTACCGTGAATTAAGACTACCTATCTCTATTTTTTCTTCGGTAGTAAGCATGTTTTAATCGATCTTTAAAAAACTTTTTCCTATGACCACCTATGACAGTGAGGAAAAAAGCACGGTTAACTTGGCTAGAAAGTGCCTTATATCTCATGCGTGTTGAAAAGTACTTTTCAACACATGTCTTGAAAAGTACTTGTCAACATGACGTTTGAACAGATGGTGCCAATTTCATTTTTTTTATTATCAACACGTGTGTTGAAATGTTTTTCAGCACACGTGTTGAAAGTGGGGGTATTAAATAAATACAGAAATTGGGGTTTTTTGGTAAATATTTTTGTGGTCGTAGGAAAAATATTGTACATTACTCATGTGAAAGTAATTCTTGCACACTCGTGGGATTATAGCACTCGGCTATCGCCTCATGCGACAACATTCCCACTCGAGTGAAAAATGTCACTTTCAACACTTGTTATGTAATATACTATTACATGTCAACTTGTCATATTTACATTTGTTTTAAAGCCTACTGTTGAATTAAATTACAATAAAAATGGTATTTTTTAGTTTTAAAAATTTTAACGATGCTTTTAATAAAAAATAACTTTCAGATTCACTAAGAAGGTTCAAGATTTAGTGCTGGTTTAAATTAAGATCTTATAGTTGATTAGCTATGTTTTGCCAGGTTTGTGTCCTGTCATTGTTAATAAGTCGTCATTAAAAACTTATAAATTATTCTGATATTTTAGCGATTTAGTTGATTTTCAAATGATTTACGTCTTGGAACGAGTTGCTGTAATGAATTTAGTTTTATTATTGTCGAAAGTACGTACTCAAATTGGTCTTTCCTTTATTCTTTATTCTTACACTTGTCAGTTTAAAACTTTTGGCTGTCAAATTAGACCGGACTAGCGTTGGAGAATCTGGCTGTAAAAGTTTTTTATTAGCTAGCTTTTAAAATCCTATGGATATGCTTCTCTAAATGTTGTGTTTGATATGGTTAATAATAAGCCCTATAGATCTTAAAAAATCAGATAATAGTCCCAAAACGCTCAGGGAATTTTAAAAAATATTTATTTTTGTGCTATAAAACCTCGGCAGACTTTGGGAAATGAATATCTTATCTTTAGAAACGTTGCAACATGGCGTTTAAACTTAATAATAACGAAATAAACGTTAAAAATTTGAAATAAATTTATTATACTAAAAAAATATGTGAAAAATTAAAAGTTAAAATTTTTGGATAAAAATTTACAAATATGTAGAATCTCGATGAGAAACCAAACAACTTTTTTCTATGACATTTTTTGAAATTTTAGCAAATATCATTTTCAGGACATTTTCTTCAAAAATTTAACTTTTGACAGATAACATGGATCACGTTAGTTCATCACATCATCTTTATATATGTCATTTAAGGTTCTTGGTCAAGCAAAAATTGATGCCAAAGTCGAATTTGACCTGAAATAAATTTTAAAAAAGTTACCTATATTCTGCAGACTTTTTGGCGGACACTGTGCCTATATACTATTATCTTACTTCGTCACTGATATTGTCCATTTACGGCCGGTATTACAGGTTGTTAAAACTGAACTCAGGTTCTTCTGGTCCATGGACACAGAATCATTAATTTCTTTCAGTTCAGTTCAGTTTTCAGCCAAAAACAATGTAAGAATATTTTTTTACTGTTGATTTTGAGTACCTATCAATTGTTTGAGAACGTACAAATTGTTACTTTAATGAAAATATTTTTAACAAATAATAATATTGGAAGTGCTGTTTTAATTAATTTATAGAATTCAAATTGCAAAATAAGTGACGTCACAACAGGGGGGGTCCACACGAATGTGACAACGTGTGACAAGGACGAGGGGGGAGTCAAAAAACGATGAAATTTGTGTGACGTAATTTATGGATGACCCCTTGTGTATAAATAAATAATAATGAACTTTGTCGTGAGTATATCAAGTTCACTAGTGACGAACTTAGTGTCATCAAAATAAAATATTACATTTCATGGTCTCCAAAAAATCTAAAAATTTCCTTTTTAATCTCAGTGCCCTTAACTGTTGCTCGTTAGAAATAAAAATTTTTACCGTCGTTAGTGTATATGGTAAACCCAACGAATTTTGCGATTTTACGTTTATGCCGTTATTGACAACCCCTAGCTTCTCCTGCCTTTTCCGTTCTCTTTGAACCTTGGTTAGCTTCCTACGGGCCATAAAATTTAAATAAAAGGAATAACAGGAATAAAAGGGTTAAGGGCAGTTTAGTGAATAACCTCAATATATAATAATCCTAGCCTCGCCAGCGTTAACGGGCACGAGGTGGAACTATTTCTATATTTAGCAGTCTATGTAATCTAATCTCGCCAGCGTTAACGGGCACAAGACAGGACTACAGTAGACGCTTTGAGGTGGGATTTATAGTAAACCTAGCCTCGCCAGCGTTAACGGGCACGAGGTGGGTTTTCCTATAGGTTCTGTTTGGATAATTTTAATATCGCCAGCGTTAACGGGCACAAGATAAAATTATGTCAAACGTGTTAGGGATAAGAATGGGGAGGGAAAGTATATAAATGTAAAAAGCACTGTAAAAAGTCCCCTTAAAAACACTGTAAAATAAATACCCTTTAAAAACCAATGTAAAAAATACCCTGAAAGAAAACACTGTAAAAACGCCCTCTAAAAAAATCACAGTAATTTTGACAAAAAAAATGCACTATACCGCCCTGAAAAAAAAACACTTTAAAAATGCACTGAAAACACTAAAATGACCTGAAAGAGATAGTAAAAAATTATAAAACACAAAAGGCCCTTGGCAAGTTAGGAAGATCTTACCAACGAGAACGAACCAGGCGCCTCCACCAAATGTCGCGTTAGGGGGTCGTCAGGGGGTAGGTGAATTATGCTGCGGTTTACCAAAAACACTTATATTTAAGATTAATAACAACAAACTTAATATTAATATCACAAGATTTTGGGACCTTAACTTACATGTTCACATCCTGGACTGTTAGTTGTAGGGCTAGCATCTTACGGGGCGTTGGGGTAGCTACTTGACTCATCTGACGCTCATGGCATCGGTGCCAAACGGCACCGATGGATCCGTCGTACCGATACTAATATGCAACTACGGATGCACTACTACGGATACCCTTGCATCCCGCAGACCTGCTATTTATATGAATTCCTCAAGAACAGTTTATTCATACAGTACAAACTGGTCAGGGTTCATAAAATAAAGGCGAGGCCAACGATATGCAATTGCAGCACGTAGAGTGGTTTCCGAAATGTTAAATAAATAATATGAAAAATGTATAGAAATATGGAAAAAATGATGAATATATGGGAAAATATGACAATATCTCGGGAAAATTTTACTTAGTCTTACTACTCTTACTTAGATTTTACTAAGTCACATATTAAAATTTTAAAATTTTTTATCGTGGTAAAAAATACTGCACTATACGAAGTTTCAAAATAAAAATGAAATTTAAAAGACACATAAGCCTATTGTCAGTTAGACTGAGAATTTTTCTAACTCGTCGACATTTCACTGCTGTCGTTTTTGTTTTTCCATGACATCAAAGGCTGCAATATTGATAAAAACCTTACCAAACACTATAAAATTAAAAATATGATGGTTTTTCATTTCAATTATTAAAATTTTTTCCTGCCAGATTTGCGTTATTTATTGATGACTATGTTTATAACGTCAAACAATAATACACTCAAATTAAGCTCTTGCAACAGACGCTAGTGATGGGCATCAGTACTATACAGGTAAATTTCATAATTAATCTATTATCTAAATATGACATCTTTCGACAGACCTAAAATCCTTAAATCTAGCGAAGGCTTTTTATTTTGGTGGGATTGTAATATTCAGTAGATAAACACGCTTTTATTTGCTTGACCTGTAATTTTGTAACGTTGTAATGGAATCTCACAACTCCACTTCTAATAGTCGTATCAATTTGAAATTTTGCAAACTTATGCGATTCTGGTGACAATACAATAATATGTTTTTTTTTATTAATGTATGTATACATATATACTAAGTATATACAGCTTGTGTTCGGAAGTTAGTAGAGTGTTTGTGCCGGTTGTACATCAATCCAAATCCAAATCCAATCCCCCCCTCTCCTCTCCCCTCTCCTCTCCCCTCTCCTCTCCCCTCTCCTCTCCCCTCTCCTCTCCCCTCTCCTCTCTCATCTCCTCTCCCCGCTCCAAAAAACAAAAAATAAAAAAATACGAAAATTAAAAAAGTAAAAAAAATAATGTGGTCACGATGCTTTTATTTGTGGTCACGATGCTTTTATTTTGTTGAGCTGGTCGTATGCATATTTTTTTTACCTTTAACTGCAATAAGCGTTAAAGATTTTTTTATAAAAAGTTAAGGACATGGTGCAGCTGCATATCATTAAAAAATACGAAATGTTACTTAAAAGAGCAGGCGAAGTAGATTATAAAGTTTATTGCCCTATCAGAAAAACCTGCGCGGCACTCGCTAGAGGGCGTTATTTGAAAGACACTTTGTTTTTTTCAATAAAAAATACACTGTAATTTTTATTCCTTTCATTTGTACCATTTTATTTACCTTAAAATTAATTTTTTATTTAATAACCCATGTATATAGACTTCAAACCTAAGTACTAACTTACGGTGGTGTCTGAAATATTCACGAGACCAGATATATGGATATACTGCATTTCAGTTCCAGAAAAATACCATCAAATCCATTCAATTCCAGGAAATATCATCAAATCCATTCTAAAAGGAGCTTCCAAAACCACTTAAATTAATTTTTTATTTAATAACCCACGTATATAGACTTCAAGCCTAAGTACTAACGTACGGTGGTGTCTGAAATATTCACGAGACCAGATATATGGATATACTGCACTCAATTCCAGGAAAATACCATCAAATCCATTCAATTCCAGGAAATACCATCAAATCCATTCTAAAAGGAGCTTCCAAAACCACTTAAATTAATTTTTTATTTAATAACCCACGTATATAGACTTCAAGTCTAAGTACTAACGTACGGTGGTGTCTGAAATAATCACGAGACCAGCAGACCTTAGGCTTTGTCACACACCAACAAAAATCTTTTCCGTATCTAATAGATATTTGCGCACTCTGTATAAAAATATTTATAGGAATAAAATTCTCGTATTTACTTTTATTTGTGGTCACGATGCTTTTATTTTGTTGAGCTGATCGTCTGCATATTTTTTTACCTTTTTACCTTTTTAGAAAAAGCTGCATCTTTTATATTCAAATGTATGCAAATGTATGCAAATGTAAAATAAAAAAACCTTAATTATATCGATGCGAATATTTTTAAGACCTGAACTTTTATTTTTTCTTACATGCATCTCGCTTTAATTCTTTTTTGTTCTTTGCATATGCATTTTAAATTAGAGAGGGAATGGAGAATTTTTTCTTTTTTTTTGTTCAGAGAGTGTATACAAATATTTATAGGAATAAAATTCTCGTATTTACTTTTATTTGTGGTCACGATGCTTTTATTTTGTTGAGCTGGTCGTCTGCATATTTTTTTACCTTTATCTGCAAAAAGCGTTAAAGATTTTTTATAAAAAGTTAAGGACATGGTGCAGCTGCATATCATTAAAAAATACGAAATGTTACTTAAAAAGCAAAGCAGGCGAAGTAGATTATAAAGTTTATTGTCGTATCAGAAAAAGCTGCATCTTGTATATTCAAATGTATGCAAATGCATGCAAATGTATGCAAATGTATGCAAATGCATGTAAATGTAAAAGAAAAAAACCTTAACTATATGGATGCGAATATTTTTAAGACTTGAACTTTTATTTTTTCTTACAGGCATTTTAAAATATCTGGTGAACTTTTATTTTTTCTTACATTCATCTCGCTTTATTTCTTTTTTGTTCTTTGCATATACTTTTTAAATTACAGGGGGGAATGGAGAATTTTTTCTTTTTTGTTCAGAGAGTATATATTGGCGAATAGCACTAAAGTACTTTATTCAATCGAAACAAATCCTAAGAGTAGACAGTACTCTTCTTGAAAAAGTTAAAAAAATGTACTCCAAACCAAATATTAAACAACTTGCACGATTAAGTGGTCGAATCAACATTTTAGAAAATATAGTAATAAGACCGGCTAGAGATGAAATCAGCGAAGCAGTTCAAAATCTAATAAACCAAGAACTTCCTGAAAATTTATTGGAAGACGCATTTAACTTGGAAGCTATAATCCAAAATCAACCAGAACCGTATGTGAACCAAATACCTGTCCAGGATGTCGCTGTAGTCCAGTCTGCTGCCCAGGACATCGCTGTACTCCAACCCGCTGCCCAGGAAATTGCAGTCCACCCTGACGTCCAGGAAATTCCAGAAAGCCCAATCCAGGAAATTCCAGAAAGTCCAATCCAGGAAATTCCAGGAAGTCCAGTCCAGGAACGTCTTATTCTTAATGATGTAGAAATGCTAGATGATGACATGGAAAGACGTGCATTACTTGCTCTGGAAACAGAAACGCAGTTAGATGAAATAAAATTAACCAGATTAGAGATGGAAAGGCGCCTCACCCAGTACACTTCCATGATTGTCAACATCAACGAACTTTTAGAGCATTTAAAGAAACGTGAAAAAGCGATAATGGAAAATCGCGCATCTATTTTAGAAAGTGAAAGACTCATTGATATTATTAATAATCATTTGTAATGGTTTTTAGATTTAGGGATATTTTTCATATATAATAATACTTATTTCAGGTTTAATTTTTTGTTTGTATTCTATAGGCATATTACTTCATAAAACTGATCTTTGTTACAAAAAATAACTTTACCTTTCGAATTTGTTGTATACATTTTTGTATCTACTTTTTTCAAAAAGGGTACTACCCACTATTAGGATTTGTTTTGATTGAATAAAAAAATTTTAAACACTACTTGTTTTATTTTTACCTAATAAATATAGGAAAATATTTTTCTCATAGAATTTAAAAATACAGATTGTCATTAAAAATTGCTTTTAAAGTAAGCTTGCAAACTTAAGACATATCCATGTTCTCGTAGTCACCTATTTTTTCTATAAAAAATTTCATTTCTCGAACTAGTAACACTAAAAACTTCCATAAACAAAAACGACATATTCAACAGTTATTTTAATTACCTACTACTTAATAACAAGATCGAAAACAAACTAAATCGGTCATTCATACCAATTAGCATCATCGTGTGCGGCAGGTTGAATTAATTAAATTTTACGTACTAGAAATCGAGAAGGTTGCGTGAAGAAACCGTATAAAAACTCATATTTTTATGACGAATTATTAACAGTGACACGACCAAAACTTGTCAGCCTCGTAAACTCAAAGGTTTAAGTGAAATTAAAAAGGTAAAAAATACACTGTAATTTTTAGTCCTTTGATTTGTACCATTTTATTTATTAACCTTAAAATTATTTTTTTATTTAATAACCCACGTATATAGAAACACACTGCATACAGCTTTCGCGGAAATTTAGCATAACCACCCAAAAACATCAAGAAAACACACATTTTATCGCATTGTATGTATATTCAACTAAATTAATCTTAATCTACAAGCAATAAAAAAAAATTAAAGGGTAAAAATAATGTTATCGCGCACTAACTCAACAGAACAGGAAGACATGTGACAAAAAATTCTCTCATAGTACGCATGTATGATCCTAAACCCAAGCATCAAAGATTTATACCTTACCCATAAACTTTGCAAATTAAAAAAACTTCAAAACACTTTATTTGCCATCTTCGCGATGCACATAGCGTAAGAGCACTTTCAAAAAAATGTCCCAGCAACAGATCAAATTTATGAAAAATAACCATTTTGAAAACTACCCAAGAGTTTAAGCAGAAAATTTACATACCCATTTTAAGTATTTTTATAACTATTTAGTTAACTTTTTTAATTTAGCTAGTCTAAATTTAGTAGATTTCTTTAACAACGAGACTATAAATTAGGTGTCGAAACGTCAGAAAAAACTTTTTGATCATATTAGGTCTTAGAAAAAGCTTAAAAATGCATTATTTATTTATTCCACATCAAAATATTGTCTTTTCACAACTAAAGGTGAAACACTTGGCTTTTTTTTTATCTGAGACAGCCCATGTAAACTTCAAGCCTAAGTACTAACATGTCGTGGGAGTCTGAAGAGAGAAGAAAAATGTGATATATTGACACAGGATTTAAAGGATTGAAGAGTGGGATGGAGCAGGGAAAACGTCTGCAGACAATTTGATCCATAATCTGGAGGCCCTTGCATACGTAACACGCCTTTTGTTGTTCTATTATATAAATAATTAAGGGTGATAATAATTATAGCGGTGAGGTCTTCAAAACAAAATCCGTGTAAGTATCGATAGAAAATGGATAAATAAGAGAGTTTTCTTGGGAGGACTGAGTTAATGATGAGTCGAATGGCTCTCATTTGGACGTCTTAGTTGGAAAACATAAAGAGTGTGTAATTAGGCATGGAAGAAATAGTTTTCTGGCTCGAATGAGAAAACCAAGCTTTTAGCTGACGATGTGGGTGATAGTTAAATCTAATTTCAATTTGGTATAGGTAATAAACAATATTATTATAAAGATAGCGTGGAAAAATCTGAAACCAAAGTTAGAAAAATGGATATTTTATAACTTCTTGTACATTTTTATACGTTAGAACTATGTAATGTTTGAAACAAATGGTAAAACGGCAGCTTGAGTGCAAGAAGTAGCATAGGGAGAGAGCGAGAAAGTAACATAAGAGAGAGGTGGTAGGGAGGTAGGTATCATAAGAGAGGGGAGAGCTAGTAAAAGAGAGGGAGAGAGCTAGTAAAAGGGCGGTAGCATAGGAGAGAGGGAGATCTAGTAAAAGAGAGAGGTAGCATAGGAGAGAGGAGAGCTAGTAAAAGAGGTAGAATAAGAGAGAGGGGTGGTAGGGGGAGGTAGTAAAAGGGAGAGAGAATTCCGAATACATTCGAAAATACTCATTAAAACCAGCCATAGAACTTGATGAAAATCCAGAATTACAAGAAGAAGAAGCTGTTTTTATCATTCTAAATCACCATGTATATGCACACTTACTAATGTATACAATTTATATAAATAATTATTTAATGATTGAATAAAACACATAAATGAAATAAAGTTTTTTATTTGTTATAAATTAGGTTTCAAATATTTCTTGAATAATTTCAGGTGACAAAAACTTCTTTACTTCATGCAAATCCTCCTCAAATCCCATATCCTTCATAGAGCGAAGAAAAGTTCTTATATCAGAAGTATGTAAATATATGTTACAGGCTTCTGCAGCTTTTCCATATTTTCTAGCTAATTCCAAGCATTCCTCATATGTATAAAATCTTTCGAATCCATACTCGGCTTCATGGGCAGCATCAAATTTTAAGTTACTAAAGTCATGTGATAGATCCTCTATAGCACTTGTTAGGTTATATGCTACTCTACATATTAATAATAGTCAGTTCTTATTAAATATTATGATTAAGATTAATACGTTATCTAAAATCACATATGTTCTACACTTCATCCACACTTATTTTAAACAATGTATTTATATTTAATTTCAACAGCTAGAGAAAATGTTCTGATATTGTTTTTATAGAGATAATATATCACCTCTTACCGAAATGACTCTTGAGCCATTGATATATTTTTTAATTATTTTTTGACAAGGCTGTATGCCTGTTTTTAGATGTTAACATCTGTGTACTCTAATATAGGACTCGCCGTCTAACTTCCTGAAGCCCTCCTCCCCATTTTTCTACTTCGTAGTTCCCATCGAGAGCGTCTTGGCTGTCTTCGAATAATTTTCTGCTTTGGATTTCTTTTTGAAATTTTAAATATTTCTTATTTTTCTTTTTAGCCACTATATTATGCAATTCTTTATAAGTGCTTCGGGGAGGAAATAGCTTTTTAATAATATTTACATACTTCCAACCAGACGATGAACTAATGCGTTCACACCGTTTAAAGTTTCTTTTGTGGGCATTTGTTAGAACTAAAATGTTTCTATATTGTAAGAGGTCGTTATCGGTGTACTCTACAGGGTGTTCCTCAGTCAGGAGATTTAGTAGGCCATCTGTTAACTTAAACTCTTTCCCACTAATAATTAGAGTATTTCCTTTAAAAACAGCTGGCACATTTCCAAGAAACCAACTAGAACACACCTCCCGAAAACCAAACACGTTTATATTTAGCATTTCCATCAACTTTAAAGTTATTTTGCTGCTAGCCATCTTATCTCTTTGATGTCTAACTTGATAATGAAGCTTTCTTAGTGATAGTAGGATATTTATTAACACGTAATGGCGTCGTAACATAGACGTAAAATAGACGTAACATAGACGTAAAATATTAGTAGCATACATTATATTATATATATATATATATATATATATATATATATATATATATATATATATATATATATATATAGATATATATATATATATATATATATATATATATATATATATATATATATAACCTGCACGATTTACGTGTTGGTAATGGCGTCTACGACACCATTACGTGCAGGTTATATATATAATGTATGCTACTAGTATTTTACGTCTAGGTTACATCTATTTTACGTCTATGTTACGACGCCATTACGTGTTAATAAATATCCTACTATCACTAAGAAAGCTTCATTATCAAGTTAGACATCAAAGAGATAAGATGGCTAGCAGCAAAATAACTTTAAAGTTGATGGAAATGCTAAATAAAAACGTGTTTGGTTTTCGGGAGGTGTGTTCTAGTTGGTTTCTTGGAAATGTGCCAGCTGTTTTTAAAGGAAATACTCTAATTATTAGTGGGAAAGAGTTTAAGTTAACAGATGGCCTACTAAATCTCCTGACTGAGGAACACCCTGTAGAGTACACCGATAACGACCTCTTACAATATAGAAACATTTTAGTTCTAACAAATGCCCACAAAAGAAACTTTAAACGGTGTGAACGCATTAGTTCATCGTCTGGTTGGAAGTATGTAAATATTATTAAAAAGCTATTTCCTCCCCGAAGCACTTATAAAGAATTGCATAATATAGTGGCTAAAAAGAAAAATAAGAAATATTTAAAATTTCAAAAAGAAATCCAAAGCAGAAAATTATTCGAAGACAGCCAAGACGCTCTCGATGGGAACTACGAAGTAGAAAAATGGGGAGGAGGGCTTCAGGAAGTTAGACGGCGAGTCCTATATTAGAGTACACAGATGTTAACATCTAAAAACAGGCATACAGCCTTGTCAAAAAATAATTAAAAAATATATCAATGGCTCAAGAGTCATTTCGGTAAGAGGTGATATATTATCTCTATAAAAACAATATCAGAACATTTTCTCTAGCTGTTGAAATTAAATATAAATACATTGTTTAAAATAAGTGTGGATAAAGTGTAGAACATATGTGATTTTAGATAACGTATTAATCTTAATCATAATATTTAATAAGAACTGACTATTATTAATATGTAGAGTAGCATATAACCTAACAAGTGCTATAGAGAATCTATCACATGACTTTAGTAACTTAAAATTTGATGCTGCCCATGAAGCCGAGTATGGATTCGAAAGATTTTATACATATGAGGAATGCTTGGAATTAGCTAGAAAATATGGAAAAGCTGCAGAAGCCTGTAACATATATTTACATACTTCTGATATAAGAACTTTTCTTCGCTCTATGAAGGATATGGGATTTGAGGAGGATTTGGATGAAGTAAAGAAGTTTTTGTCACCTGAAATTATTCAAGAAATATTTGAAACCTAATTTATAACAAATAAAAAACTTTATTTCATTTATGTGTTTTATTCAATGATTAAATAATTATTTATATAAATTGTATCCATTAGTAAGTGTTCATATACATGGTGATTTAGAATGATAAAAACAGCTTCTTCTTCTTCTTGTAATTTTGGATTTTCATCAAGTTCTATGGCTGGTTTTAATGAGTATTTTCGAATGTTTTCGAAATTCTCTCTCCCTTTTACTACCTCCCCCTACCACCCCTCTCTCTTATTCTACCTCTTTTACTAGCTCTCCTCTCTCCTATGCTACCTCTCTCTTTTACTAGATCTCCCTCTCTCCTATGCTACCGCCCTTTTACTAGCTCTCCCTCTCTCTTTTACTAGCTCTCCTCTCTCTTATGATACCTACCTCCCTACCACCTCTCTCTTATGTTACTTTCTCGCTCTCTCCCTATGCTACTTCTTGCACACAAGCTGCCATTTTACCATTTGTTTCAAACATTACATAGTTCTAACGTATAAAAATGTACAAGAAGTTATAAAATATCCATTTTTCTAACTTTGGTTTCAGATTTTTCCACGCTATCTTTATAATAATATTGTTTATTACCTATACCAAATTGAAATTAGATTTAACTATCACCCACATCGTCAGCTAAAAGCTTGGTTTTCTCTTTCGAGCCAGAAAACTATTTCTTCCATGCCTCATTACACACTCTTTATGTTTTCCAACTAAGACGTCCAAATGAGAGCCATTCGACTCATCATTAACTCAGTCCTCCCAAGAAAACTCTCTTATTTATTCATTTTCTATCGATACTTACACGGATTTTGTTTTGAAGACCTCACCGCTATAATTATTATCACCCTTAATTATTTATATAATAGAACAACAAAAGGCGTGTTACGTATGCAAGGGCCTCCAGATTATGGATCAAATTGTCTGCAGACGTTTTCCCTGCTCCATCCCACTCTTCAATCCTCTAAATCCTGTGTCAATATATCACATTTTTCTTCTCTCTTCAGACTCCCACGACATGTTAGTACTTAGGCTTGAAGTTTACATGGGCTGTCTCAGATAAAAAAAAGCCAAGTGTTTCACCTTTAGTTGTGAAAAGACAATATTTTGATGTGGAATAAATAAATAATGCATTTTTAAGCTTTTTCTAAGACCTAATATGATCAAAAAGTTTTTTCTGACTTTTCGACACCTAATTTATAGTCTCGTTGTTAAAGAAATCTACTAAATTTAAACTAGCTAAATTAAAAAAGTTAACTAAATAGTTATAAAAATACTTAAAATGGGTATGTAAATTTTCTGCTTAAACTCTTCGGTAGTTTTCAAAATGGTTATTTTTCATAAATTTGATCTGTTGCTGGGACATTTTTTTGAAAGTGCTCTTACGCTATGTGCATCGCGAAGATGGCAAATAAAGTGTTTTGAAGTTTTTTTAATTTGCAAAGTTTATGGGTAAGGTATAAATCTTTCATGCTTGGGTTTAGGATCATACATGCGTACTATGAGAGAATTTTTTGTCACATGTCTTCCTGTTCTGTTGAGTTAGTGCGCGATAACATTATTTTTACCCTTTAATTTTTTTTTATTGCTTGTAGATTAAGATTAATTTAGTTGAATATACATACAATGCGATAAAATGTGTGTTTTCTTGATGTTTTTGGGTGGTTATGCTAAATTTCCGCGAAAGCTGTATGCAGTGTGTTTCTATATACGTGGGTTATTAAATAAAAAAATAATTTTAAGGTTAATAAATAAAATGGTACAAATCAAAGGACTAAAAATTACAGTGTATTTTTTACCTTTTTAATTTCACTTAAACCTTTGAGTTTACGAGGCTGACAAGTTTTGGTCGTGTCACTGTTAATAATTCGTCATAAAAATATGAGTTTTTATACGGTTTCTTCACGCAAGCTTCTCGATTTCCAGTACGTAAAATTTAATTAATTCAACCTGCCGCACACGATGATGCTAATTGGTATGAATGACCGATTTAGTTTGTTTTCGATCTTGTTATTAAGTAGTAGGTAATTAAAATAACTGTTGAATATGTCGTTTTTGTTTATGGAAGTTTTTAGTGTTACTAGTTCGAGAAATGAAATTTTTTATAGAAAAAATAGGTGACTACGAGAACATGGATATGTCTTAAGTTTGCAAGCTTACTTTAAAAGCAATTTTTAATGACAATCTGTATTTTTAAATTCTATGAGACAAATATTTTCCTATATTTATTAGGTAAAAATAAAACAAGTAGTGTTTAAAATTTTTTTATTCAATCAAAACAAATCCTAATAGTGGGTAGTACCCTTTTTGAAAAAAGTAGATACAAAAATGTATACAACAAATTCGAAAGGTAAAGTTATTTTTTGTAACAAAGATCAGTTTTATGAAGTAATATGCCTATAGAATACAAACAAAAAATTAAACATGAAATAAGTATTATTATATATGAAAAAATATCCCTAAATCTAAAAACCATTACAAATGATTATTAATAATATCAATGAGTCTTTCACTTTCTAAAATAGATGCGCGATTTTTCATTATCGCTTTTTCACGTTTCTTTAAATGCTCTAAAAGTTCGTTGATGTTGACAATCATGCCTTTCCATCTCTAATCTGGTTAATTTTATTTCATCTAACTGCGTTTCTGTTTCCAGAGCAAGTTATGCACGTCTTTCCATGTCATCATCTAGCATTTCTACATCATTAAGAATAAGACGTTCCTGGACTGGACTTCCTGGAATTTCCTGGATTGGACTTTCTGGAATTTCCTGGATTGGGCTTTCTGGAATTTCCTGGACGTCAGGGTGGACTGCAATTTCCTGGGCAGCGGGTTGGAGTACAGCGATGTCCTGGGCAGCAGACTGGACTACAGCGACATCCTGGACAGGTATTTGGTTCACATACGGTTCTGGTTGATTTTGGATTATAGCTTCCAAGTTAAATGCGTCTTCCAATAAATTTTCAGGAAGTTCTTGGTTTATTAGATTTTGAACTGCTTCGCTGATTTCATCTCTAGCCGGTCTTATTACTATATTTTCTAAAATGTTGATTCGACCACTTAATCGTGCAAGTTGTTTAATATTTGGTTTGGAGTACATTTTTTTAACTTTTTCAAGAAGAGTACTGTCTACTCTTAGGATTTGTTTCGATTGAATAAAGTACTTTAGTGCTATTCGCCAATATATACTCTCTGAACAAAAAAGAAAAAATTCTCCATTCCCCCCTGTAATTTAAAAAGTATATGCAAAGAACAAAAAAGAAATAAAGCGAGATGCATGTAAGAAAAAATAAAAGTTCACCAGAGATTTTAAAATGCCTGTAAGAAAAAATAAAAGTTCAAGTCTTAAAAATATTCGCATCCATATAGTTAAGGTTTTTTTCTTTTACATTTACATGCATTTGCATACATTTGCATACATTTGCATGCATTTGCATACATTTGAATATACAAGATGCAGCTTTTTCTGATACGACAATAAACTTTATAATCTACTTCGCCTGCTTTGCTTTTTAAGTAACATTTCGTATTTTTTAATGATATGCAGCTGCACCATGTCCTTAACTTTTTATAAAAAATCTTTAACGCTTTTTGCAGATAAAGGTAAAAAAATATGCAGACGACCAGCTCAACAAAATAAAAGCATCGTGACAACAAATAAAAGTAAATACGAGAATTTTATTCCTATAAATATTTGTATACACTCTCTGAACAAAAAAAAAGAAAAAATTCTCCAATCCCCCTGTAATTTAAAATGCATATGCAAAGAACAAAAAAGAATTAAAGCGAGATGCATGTAAGAAAAAATAAAAGTTCAGGTCTTAAAAATATTCGCATCGATATAATTAAGGTTTTTTATTTTACATTTGCATACATTTGCATACATTTGAATATAAAAGATGCAGCTTTTTCTAAAAAGGTAAAAAGGTAAAAAAAATATGCAGACGATCAGCTCAACAAAATAAAAGCATCGTGACCACAAATAAAAGTAAATACGAGAATTTTATTCCTATAAATATTTTTATACAGAGTGCGCAAATATCTATTAAATACGGAAAAGATTTTTGTTGGTGTGTGATTTTTGTGGTCTCGTGATTATTTCGGACACCACCGTACGTTAGTACTTAGACTTGAAGTCTATATACGTGGGTTATTAAATAAAAAATTAATTTAAGTGGTTTTGGAAGCTCCTTTTAGAATGGATTTGATGGTATTTCCTGGAATTGAATGGATTTGATCGTATTTTCCTGGAATTGAGTGCAGTATATCCATATATCTGGTCTCGTGAATAGGTATTTCAGACACCACCGTACGTTAGTACTTAGGCTTGAATTCTATATACGTGGGTTATTAAATAAAAAATTAACTTAAGTGGTTTTGGAAGCTCCTTTTAGAATGGATTTGATGATATTTCCTGGAATTGAATGGATTTGATGGTATTTTTCTGGAACTGAAATGCAGTATATCCATATATCTGGTCTCGTGAATATTTCAGACACCACCGTAAGTTAGTACTTAGGTTTGAAGTCTATATACGTGGGTTATTAAATAAAAAATTAATTTTAAGGTAAATAAAATGGTACAAATGAAAGGACTAAAAATTACAGTGTATTTTTGATTGAAAAAAACAAAGTGTTTTTCAAATAACGCCCTCTAGCGAGTGCCGCGCAGGTTTTTCTGATAGGGCAATAAACTTTATAATCTACTTCGCCTGCTCTTTTAAGTAACATTTCGTATTTTTTAATGATATGCAGCTGCACCATGTCCTTAACTTTTTATAAAAAAATCTTTAACGCTTATTGCAGTTAAAGGTAAAAAAAATATGCATACGACCAGCTCCACAAAATAAAAGCATCGTGACCACAAATAAAAGCATCGTGACCACATTATTTTTGTAATTTTTTTTAATTTTCGTATTTTTTTTATTTTTTGTTTTTTAGAGCGGGGAGAGGAGAGGGGAGAGGAGAGGGGAGAGGAGAGGGGAGAGGAGAGGGTAATGGTTCTTATGTTTTATTTTCGTCATGAACTAAATCTTTTAGAATATCAATTACATTATTAACCATTTCATCATCAGTCTTGGATTTCTCTTCCAAAATACTTATATGTTTGTGTCCCCAAGCTATGAATCTCTAATTGGATTAAATGTATTTATGTTAAGCTCCAAATGTAATATTTTTTCCAACGCCCAACCTGAACCATTTTCCGCAAATATTGACATCTTTTCTTTTATTTCAGACAAAAACTGTTTATAAATATCAGATAAATCTGTTGTTGTTGAAGTTATAACCTTATTTTTTGTGTTAAACGATTTAGTTTCGATTGTCTGTTTTGTTTGTAACAGATATTCCCCAAATAGTTCTACATTAATCTTAACACTTCTATGATTAACTAACTGTTCGGAAAGTAAAGTTACAAACTTTTGTTGTACTTCATCAGAAAATTCTTCAATGTCCACATACTTTTTCGATGGCAGCAAAATGTACGACACAATCCTGTTTTTAAACGCAGAAGTTAAAATTTTTACATTATCATCACTTTTAAGTGCACTTTTATGTATGTTTGACCGTAAATGCGCAGCAAGTTTATTTTTTATATACCAAGTATCACAATCTTTACATTGCGATAAAGTAAGTTTAGGTATTGGAGGTCTGTCTTCTTTAATATCTTCCATTTTAGCTTTTTTCATGGACACGTCACATACCATTATCTACTTAATCTTAAATGCGATGTAATTGATTTTAATAGTACCGTCATGTGAGTGATATACCTACGTGGAGTTTCATGATTTCTAAAACTAGTAAATTATGTCATTTTATCCCGCCCTTAAAATCATCATTTTGTTATTTTTACAATACTACCTTTGAGTTTAAAACCTCAAACAGGTTAAAGATTGATAAGCCGCATAACGATTGACCCAGACTTGAAAGGCAAAATTATTAATATACTTCGGTGGTTCGATGGACACGGCGCGGCGTTGGAGTTCTAATCGGTAGGTTGGCGGTTCAAGACTCATTCGGTCCGAAAACTTTTTTTCAATTTAATAAAGATTAAATCGACTGACTACAACAGATCGTCATCTATATCCCTGTAAAAAGTGAAGTGAAAGCCTACACTGTAAAAAAAAATGATTAAATTTTAAATCAAATTCAACCCAATTTTGACTAAATCCAGGTCCACGCCAGATTGATTGAAAAAATTAACACTGCATATTGATTAAATCGAAGGATCTGTGATTAAATTTTCTTATTCAAAATTGATTAACCTAACAATTAATTCTGATTACATCTAAATCAATTTTTATTAAAATTTTCTTCCATAATGATTAAATTTCCATAATACTCTAATCATTTTTTATTAAATCTTAAATCCAATTTGATTGATATGCAATCATCAGTAGCACCGCCCTTCCCCTCTCCACCCTATAAAGTACCTGATTAGGGCGTCGATTTTATTTATTAAATGACAATACTATAATACATAAGAAAAGGGAACACATTAAAGAACAAACAGATGAAATTATATAAAAGATAGGTAATGCAAATTCCCAAAGCATGGGAATTGTTTGTCCCATATCATAAACAAAAATCTGGGGAGGTGAGGCGTGGACCTGGATTTAGTTAAAATTGGGTTGAATTTAATTTAAAATTTAATAATTTTTTTTTACAGTGTAAAAGTGGAAAATAATTATATGAAGTAAAAACACGAAAATTATTTACTCATCTGTAAATAAATACATAAAACACTAATGAAGACCTGGCATGACAAATCTGTTCTTTGAAAATACATGGAAAATAACTTACATTGGTGCATGAGTTCCTCCAAGGGATTGGATTCAAGATCTGAGATTTTTGCGTATTTCTTTTGTTTTTGAAACATAATTTCACCAACATGATGTAACAACAAAGTTTTTAAAAGAATATTCGTAAAATTTTAGAACAGGTTGACCACTTCATTCGTTATAACCTCACATTGCACATTGCACTACCACAGAAACCGCCATACCTACTGCCGATTAAATGGAATTTTTGCAGATTGCAGCGGGGTGGATGGATATCGGTACTCCCTTGTGATTAAAAGGTTGCGTACTGCGCATGTGTTGGCGGCTTGGTTTAGAAGTTTGAGTATTTTTTAGTCAGTAGGTGATTGATACTGATTATTGTGATTATTTTAACAAGGAAATATGATTTAAAATGTTTGTCTTTTTTATGCATTTGATCAGTATCGATTTAAAGTAATCGAGAATGAGTAATTTGTTTGAATCATAGCGAAGATTATGAAACTGATTTAGAAAATAATTACAAATTAAATCAAAAAATTTAATCCGGCCAATAAAATCAGACATCTCTTGTGGTTAATCAACTGGATTTTTTACTGTGTACCTAATGCGTTTGCAGGTCAAAGACCCTTGTGATGTATGCCCTGGAGGGTCTTGAGGCTCCTTTGTATTGGGGTGATTCCGTAAGTGGCCTTGTGGCCGCCATACCCATAGTGGTGAAACACATTTAAAGACAATTAGCGCCTTCGCCATTTTAACGAAGGATGAGCGGTCTCATGCGACGGAATTCCTACTGAAGTTCTTACCAAATGGAAAAAAATATTACTGATTTTACGAAAAAAATCTCTTTATAAAAAGTTCTGCATTGTGAGAAAATAGCATTGCTATTCAAAAATTTGATCTAATATATACAGGGTGGCTCAAAAATGTAAAAGTTCTAATCCACGTGAAGCTAAAAGGACATAAAATCGTTATTTAAATTTAAAAGTAAACTGCCAGTGTAAATGAGCTAGGGTTAACTTATGTAACTTTATGTAAGTGAATTAGGTTTGGAACATACAGGAGGTCCCAAAAATAAAATTAATTTTGTGGTTAGGTACAGGGATATCCAAATAAAAGTGAACATGCCTTAAAACTTTATTATTTTTAAAGATAGGACAAAATGTTAAATATGAGAGTTTTGTGGATTTTTATGGATCATTCATATATCTTATCAGCAAAACAATTGAGCCTCGAATAAAAACAACATAGTATAAAACATCGATTTTCTCTCTTATTTTAAATTGGCTAATATGATTTTTATCATACTTTTGGATTCTAGGAGACGTTCTAGACATATTTTGTATAACTTACCCTATCGTTTTTGAAATATTTCAAATTAAAAATTATTTTGCATAAATTTCCTTTAAACGTAACTATCCAGGTTGCGAACGAAATACCTGCTACCTTTTCAAATTTTCTTCGTAGGTAAGTCAAAGTTAATGTCAAGGTTGACAATAATACTTTAGTCACTTTGAAATTATAATTTAATTTTTATGCAAAATGAGTTATTCTATTAATGAGAGATCCAAAATGTAAAAATTATATTTAAAATATAATAATAATGTTAAGGCGGCTCAAAGGCAATATGAAGAAAGTATTGAAGAGGGATAAAGAAAAAGAACTACATCAGTAAATACCATAATAAAAATAAATAGAATACTTGAAGAAAGTGGAATTCTGGACAATGGAAAAAGAAGAAGAAAATGAAATGAAGAAAGGGACCTAGCGATTTTATTATATTTTCAAGAGAATCCAAAAAAATCAATTCCCGATTGTGTGCGGTATCTTAGATATAGAAGAAGACATAAAATGTTGACTTATGGAACCGTTCAAAGAACGTTTAAGAATTTTAAGTATAGACCATATAAAATTATGCCAGTTCAGAAACTTAGTGCCAATCAAAAAGAGAGGAGATATACTTCTGTCACAAATATTAACGAAAGAATGCGGCAAGATCCTAATTTATTTCATACTATCGCTTGGACAGACGAAGCAACTTTCTCAACTGCGGGAATGTTTAATAGACGAAATGTTCATGTTTGGTCGGATAAAAATCTCTTTACCGTCGAAGCTATTGCTTTTCAGGGGCGTAATTCAATCAGCGTTTGGTATGGGATATTACAAAATAAAATTCTAGGACCATTGTTTTTTCGGGGAGCATTAACTGGCCAGCGCTATCTTAATTTTTTAGAAAATGAAATCGAAGATATTCTCGACGAATTGTCACTCGAAGAACTTCGACGTATTATATGGCAACAGGACGGAGCGCCTCCTCATAATATAATTGAGGTTCGCAATTTTTTAAACCATCAGTATAACGAATGGATCGGTAGATATGGAACGTTACTTGGCCTGCAAATAGCTCCGACCTCACCCCTTTAGATAGATCTCTTTGGGGCCATTTGAAAAATGTCGTATACAGCAATCATAATGAAAATATTGAAGAAATTCAAGAAAAATGATGCTGGAAGTATTATAAACATACTTCAGAGGAAGAGAAGAATGTATGAGAAGTGCGAAGAATTAAATGGCGGACATGTCGAAAATTTCTTTTGATATTTATTCGCCAATATTAACATTTATCTGTTTATGCTATAATTCATTTGTTATTGTTCATAATCACTGGATATTGCTTTCAAAATTAATAACTAATAAAAATCAACATTTATTGTTTAATAGAATAAAACTCATTTTGCATAAAAATAAAATTATAAATTCACGGTGACTAAAGTCTTATTGGCAACCTTGACATTAACTTTGACTTACCTACGAAGAAAATTTAAAAAGGCAGCAGGTATTTCGTTCACAACCTGGACGGTTACGTTTAAAGTATATTTATGCGAAATAATTTTTAATTTGAAATATTTCAAAAACAACTGAAAACCCGCATAGGGTATGTTATACAAAATATGTCTAGAACTTCTCCTAGAATGCACAAGTATGATAAAAATCATACCATCCACTTTAACATAAGAGAGAAAATCGATGTTTAGATATATGTTTACATCGATGATAAGATGAATGATCCATAAAAATCCTAAAAACTTTCAGATTTGACATTTTTTCATCTTTAAAAATAAAAAAGTTATAAGGCCACTTTTATCTAGATATCCCTGTACCTACTACCTATATTACATTTTGTTTATTATGCCTAGAAAGCTATATTATAAGTGCGCCTCACGCTTTTAAATTGAACTACCTATTTAAAGCTGTACAAGTTAACAGAAAACTGGGGTGTGCATGTGTGCGGAGTAAAAGGAGACGTAGTTTGTTAGTTGCTTTACTTTCCGCATGCTACGCGCACTGCACATCCCGGTTTTCTGTTAACTTGTACTGTCATAAAAGGAAAATAATTATTTTTAACTTTATAGTGCGCTACTCACAAAAGCATGTTTTTTAGGTTTTTAAACTATAATTTATTTATTTAAAATCTTTATCCTAATTTTGTAGAAATTTAATACCAGTTAAGTATTCGGTCATATAGGCGCCTTTTTATTTGGTGAGATATCAAATGTTAGCAACCTATTTAAAAAATTTAAGTAAATAAGGCGCTATTTCTTGACCAGTTGCAAGCAAGATAAATTGCAATGGTGCTATAGAAATAAAAGCAAAAAAATATACTCATAGGAATTATCTTGTTGGTAACACTACCAGCCAGTTAAAAGAAAGTCCTAAATCAATTTTATCAATTTCTCGATTCTACATCAGAAGTTAACTTTTATTTTAGGTTTTTTCAAAAAATTTTCAACAACCATACATGTTTTTCTGGCCACGTGAGAGAAGGTAGGTAACTGACAGGTAATGGAGGACATAGAGGATAGGATATTTAGAGTTGACTGTAACATTCAATCATATATTTATTCAGAAAACTGTTCTCAATATTACGTTTTCTTTCCTATCAAACAACACTTAGGTATATTACTAGCGAAAAGTTTTTTCCTGCAATGAGGGAATTAATATATTAAAATCAGTTTTAAAATATTTTCGGACTTATTTGAAATTTGCCATAAAAACATTAGTTTAGGTATTGGTTTATGTTTCAAGCGGCTCTTATATTCCACAAGTTCCATAAATTAATAAAAAAAAAAGATTTCCGCATATTTTTCCAAATTTTAATAATTTGTTCATCTTATCCCAGGAGCCACTTTCAGCGAATTTGCTTGTATGAATAAGGATTATTATTTCTAAAAATATCATTAAATTTTGATAAAATAAGATTTAGTAATGGTTTAAATTATGATCCTCTAGTTGATCAGTGGGGTTTTGACAGGTTTTTGTCATGTCATTGTTAATAAGTAGTCGTCATTAAAAACTTATGACTTATTCTAATATTTTTGCGATTTCCTTGGTTTCCAAACGATTTTCATCTTGGAGCGTGTTGCTGGAATGAATTTAGTTCTATTTTTGTAAAAATTACGTACTAAAATTGCAGTTCTCTTTATAAATTTTCGAAAAAAGTTAGAAACAAATTCATACTATAAAAACGTAGTTGTTACACTTGTCAGTATAAAACTTTTAGTTGTCAAATTAGACCAGTCTACCACCGGAGAATTTGTCCGATGGAGTTTCAAAATTTTTCAAAAAATAATCAACTCTCCCTTGAGCACTTTATTTTGCCACAATAACATTTAGAAAGTTTGTGTTTTAAAAATTATTCTTAACTGTTCTTAAAATGTATTAAATTTTTAAATTAAAGACATTTTTTGATATGCCTTGTATCCTAGAAAACACGGATTTGCGTATCCACTATACATCACACAATACAGTTTTTATGTTGAGGTAACAAACATAAACAGCATAGGCGTTTCTAGGTGGGGGCTTATAAATCTCGAATTAGCCCCCCCAAATCCAACTGAGTGGCCTAGCAGCCTATAAATAATCCAGGGATTTAAGCCCCCCCCCCAATATGTAAACCGGGGGCTTAAGCCGCCCCTCCCCCCAAAATAGAGGTCTAGAACCGCCTATGATAAACAGAGACAAAATTATTAATAATTATCACTCGAAAGATAGTGACAGACAACTGAAACAATTGGGTATGATTAGTAATCGCCTTAAGCTTAATAATTGGTTTATCAGGCCAAAATTAAGAAAATCATTTAAAAGAATATTTTGTAAATTTTCATTTTCCGTTAATTTACATTTTATTCATTCAAACAAAAACTCAAATGAAATTGTTTCGAACTGATACAAAACTTACAGAAAACTTCTTCCACGAACAGTTTCTGTTTAAAAGACCTTATTCTAAGTTTAAACGTACTGTAGTTACATAGCTGTTAGATCGAGAGTCCAGGGTCAAAAGATTTACCTCATGACGTCAGTAAAATTGAATACTTTTAAGTGAAATACCCTGACATACTTAGATGGCAAATAATCGTCGCGCTGTCTACCCATTCAGCGGGAAGCGCTTCCAATTATAGGCTATTGCCTGTGAAAATTAGAAAAAAATAATGCGTGTCTCATAAGTAGGAAAAAAAATTACGCACGGCGCGGCGTGCCGGCAGATTGACAACTAACAGGAGTAGGAGCTTTCAAAGAACAAAAGAATTAGTAAAAAATTTCGTTTTCTTCACGTTGTATAAGCTTTTAGCGGTTTTGACCCATGATACAATAAAAGGAAGATATGATACCAAACCGTGGCAAATTCATCCGGGTTCTCGCATGACGTCACGCTATGAGTTATTTTTGAAATTTATAATGCGCAATATAGATATCATGTCCAAGTGGAAGGCTAATTAAACACATTTTCACTGCTACTAAAACTATTTATTCCGGACTTAAACCGACAGCAACGCATTCGAGTACAATCATAATGTTACTGTCCTTTTTTGCTTTCAAACCCAAAATCCTTGTTAACCTTAGATCAGGTAAGTCTGTAGAGCAGCAATTTATAAATATTCTCTTATATACTACATTTCCTCCACCCCTAATTTGAAAAAAAAAATTGCTATTTCCTATACCAAAAAAAAAACAAAAAGAATATTTTCTAATAGCAAAACAAAACAGTTACGATGTGGACAATTATATAGGAACAAAGCGTTCCGGTGGCTTCCGCTTCCTTTGAGGCCTAGAGGAGGACGATTCAGCAGAAATATCTCTAGACTCCTCATTATCACTTATTTCTATTATATCATTTTCAACATATGAATCCTGATCTGATAAAAATTCATCGCTAGAATCGCTAGAGTCAATTTCGGCTGACTCCCTCTCCACCTCTGCGGGGGAAATATCCCTTAAATCTATTTTATTGGTATGCAGGGGCATAATGTGGTTCACGTGACGTTTCCACACTAAAGATGTGTTCGGAATTCTCACAAAAACAATATTTTTACCTACAATATTTGTAATAATGCCTATCATCCACTCAGGCTTTGCTTTTCTAAAGTCTTTTACTAAAACTTTCTGTCCTATTTTTGCCGGTTTACGAGGTGTACTCCTATAATTTTGTTTTTGTTTCTTTTGTACTGCTCGTAAATTAGCTTTAACCTCCTGAACAGACTTATTTTCCCTAGAACCTACATTGGGGGGTTTTAATAAATCTAGCCTTGTTTTTAAGGGTCTACCCAGCATTAAACGGGCGGGCGACTCCCCTGTGCTACAGTGTTCCGTATTGCGATAAAGAATTAAAAAATTATCTAAATCTTTTTGTGTTAAATTTTTTGGTTTTGATAGGTTATTTAAAATATCAGACGAGCTTCTTATCTCTTTAATAAGGTATTGTTTTACAGTTTTCACACTGTTTTCAGCAGCTCCGTTTGATGCTGGATGGTATGGTGTGGACGTCACGTGATCAATTCAGTTATTTTTTAAAAAATCTTGAAATTCAGAAGACATAAAAGTTCTTCCATTATCTGAAACTATTACATCTGGTAATCCATACCGAGCAAATAACCCCCATTGGAGCAAATAATAATTTTTCTATCGTACTAGATGCCGTAATATTTTCATTGTAAAAACTTCCAACCATTTGGACAATGCGTCCAACAAAACAAAAAAAACTTTCCCATTAATTGGTCCCAGAAAATCAACGTGAAGTCTAGACCATACCCTATCAGGTATTGGCCAGGGCTGCAGTTCATTCTTAGGTGGAGCCTGTCTACAACTTAAGCAAGCTGAACATGTTTTACACATTTCTTCAATGTTCGTATTTAATGACGGCCACCACACATATGACCTAGCCAATGATTTGCATTTGACAATACCAAAGTGGGACTTATGTAACTCCTTTAGTACCGATCCACGAAGTGACTCTGGAATAATTACCCGATAACCCCAAAGTAATACATTATTTTCCATTCCTAATTCGTCTTGTTTTCTTAAGTATGGTACCAGCTCTGAACTTACCTTTTTAGGCCAACCGTTAGCTATATACCTCGCGACAGTATTTAAAACCTTATACTTGCTTGTTTCGCTTTTAACTAATTCTAAATTTACGGGTAAGTAATTTTTTTCTGAAATATAATTCAAGGTCACATTAACCTCAACATTATCAATATTGCCCCTCTCTGCGATCGGTAATCTAGATAAAAAAATCAGCACAATTTTCCTTACTATTTATATATATGATATCAAAATTATACGAACAGAGATATAGTGCGTATCTTTGCAACCTATTTGTGGTCATTATAGGTAAACCTTTCTTTGGACCAAAAATTGAAATCAGTGGTTTATGATCGCATTTAAGTAAAAAAAATTTTCCCCATAAATAGGAACTAAATTTTTGTACACCGTAAACGATACTTAAAGCCTCTTTATCGATTTGTGGGTATCGTTTCTCAGCATCGGACGAGTTCTGGATGAAAAAGCTATCGGGCGTTCCAGACCGTTTGAATAGCGGTGTGCCAAAGTTGCGCCCAAACCATATGAGGACGCGTCCACCGTTAATACTAAATCTAAATTTGGATTATAGTGAGCCAAAAACTGATCAGACATTATTAATTTTTTTATTTTGTTAAAAGCTGTCCTACATTCGTTAGACCAATTAAATTTCTTTCCCTTTTTTAGCAGCTGATATAAAGGATGTAGAACATCGGAAATATTAGGTATAAATTTATGATAATATTGAATAGAACCAATAAATGATTTTAGCTGTGACACGTTTGCTGGTTCTGGAATTCTTAAAATTGCATCAATTTTTTGTTGTGACTTATGCAAGCCATTTTTATCTATGACATGACCTAAGTATTCCAATGAATTTTGAAAAAAATAACACTTTTCTTTTTTTATGGTTAGGCCACAGTCTTGCAACCTTTCTAATACTTCCTCTAATCGTTCAGTATGAATTTTTTGATTCTCCCCCGTTACGAGAATATCATCAAAAAAACAACACACCCCTGGAATCCCTGACAAAACCTGCTCCATAATTTGCTGAAAAATTCCGGGAGCACAAGATATGCCAAAAGGTAAACGAGTGTACACATAACAACCCTTATGGGTCGATATGGCAGTCAGTTGTTTTGACCCCTCATCAAGGGGTAATTGCTGATATGTAAATGCCAAATCTAATTTGGAAAATTGTTGACCCCCTGCTAATTTACTAAATAAGTCCTCAATTCGTGGAATTGGATATCTGTGTATTTCTATATGGGGATTTAACGTAATTTTAAAATCACCACATATGCGTACAGTACCATCTTGTTTCAGAATTGGAACTATGGGAGTACCCCAATTTGAATACTGCACCGGCTCTAAAATACCGATACCCACTAATTTTTCAATTTCTATATCTACTTTTTCCTTAATAGAATACGCTATAGGTCTAGGTTTTAAAAATCTGGGCACCGCTTCCTCTTTTAACCTTATCGATAACTCTCCCTTATTAAACGTACCCAATCTATTGTCAAATACATCGCCATATTTTTTGAATAATTTTTCAACAACTTTATTTTCTTCAATGTTAACAAAATTAAGTTTACTGAATCCCAGGTTAAGCTTGCTTACAAAGTCCCTGCCCAACAATAAACCTGCCCCTTCAGAAATAACGTAAAAATCTAACCATTCGACTTCACCTTGAAATTCGACTTTTAATGAAATTTTACCTATGGGTAAAATTTTAGGACCAACATATGTCACAAAGCTTACGTCTGTTTTCTCAAGTTGCAATTTTTGAAAATGTTTTTCCCATAATAATTTAGATATTAATGATTTCGCTGCCCCTGTATCCAACTCAGCCTTAAAATTTAGCTTATCTAATTTTACATCAATATGAATTGGATTTTCGTTAATGGATTTTAAGCAAAATAGTGGTAAATCCTTATTTTCGGATTGAAAATTATGTTTAACATCGGTATTATTATTATTATATTCATTTAAATTCATATTTTCAAAATCTATAAAATTTAAAGACCTGTTGGAAACTTGTTTACAAACTTTACGAAGATGCCCTCTTTCCCCGCATATATCGCACATATATCCGCGATAAAAACAGCGAGAACCATTATGATTGTTCCCGCCACACACCTTGCACACTGACGTACCTGCTTGGAAGGTTTCCCTTCTACCCCCACTTACTGCTGGACGCCTAAACGCACGTGACTGAGCATCACCGGAATATGCACCATCGTGATCGTTGACCATTGATGATGAATGTCGCTGGAGTGGAATTTGCGGACTATTTTGTTGAAGTATTTGCTGCCCCCTCCTGCTAGCCCCACGCCTGCCACCAAATCGCGTTCCGTTCGCACTTACACAACGGGAATCATAATATTGTAATTGATTTAATTCATTTTTCACTTGTGTTACCGATAATCCATAACTGTTTTGTGCAGTTTCCGTAGACAACGCCAATTGCACCGCCTCTTGAAAAGTTAACACCTCCGTTTTTGTGAAAAATACGTCTAATATTTTACCGCTGTCAAAGCCACAAATAAATTTGTCCCGTAAGACAGTTTGTAGAATATTGCCAAAAGAACAGTGAGCTGCCAAACCCTGTAATCTGACTGCATATTCCTGTATTGTTTCAGAAGCTAACTTTTTTGCTGCATAAAATGCGTACCTTTCAGCAAAAACGGCTCTATTTGGCTTGTAGAAATTTTCCAATAAAGCTACAAGATCCTTATATGCCACTTTTTCCACTTCATTTCGTACCGCTAAGTTCTCTAAAAGAACAAATGCATTTTCGGCCAATCCATTAAGAAAAATAGCACGTTTTTTTCCATCATCCGTTACTTCATTTGCAACAAGGAACGATTCCAATCTTCTTTGAAACACCGTAAAGTCGTGTATATCTAGGTTAAATTCCATTTGAATTTCCAAGGAAGCCATTTCTTCTTTTTATATACATATACAGGGTGATTCACGGTCGATGGTAGGTTAGACGTTTATGGAGAACGGAACGCGGGATTTTTTTGAAAATTTGGCAACGTGGGTAATTAGCTATGCTCTGTCCATCTAAAATATTTTCAGCATTGCGACGTTGCCGCTTCTATCAAAAAGTCCTAGCAACTTTATTTTTTTAAATGGAACACCCCATATATTAATAAATTTTTAGAATCGCTCTTTTATTACAATACTTTTTTGTTAATATTACCCTATACCTATCTCTATCGGTTTTCGAGATAAAAATTAGTTTGTGTTAAATATGGTCCAAAACATGGCCCTAATTACACGTAAGTAAATTAGTGCTCTCAATTCATGGAAAGTTGATATTTTGGCGGTAGTTTAGACAGACCCGATGTATTTATTTTTCACCATGAAATCGACTCCATATCATACAGGGCGTGCTAAGATTACTATTATTTCCGTTGTTCATAAAAGGGGTCAAATGTTCGTTTTTTTAAATGAAACCCCCTGTATATTAATCAATAAATTGAAAGACGAAGAAAAACGCTTTAAGATGGTACATCATATTCCTATACCTAAATCATCAAGTTTTCTTAATAAAAGCGCTTTTTTGTGAAAAAAAAAATAAAGACTTTAATTTTAAGTAACCATGGATATCAAACATCAAAATATCAAACTTACGACATTTTGACGACTGTGTTTAAAAAAATCTCCCAAAATGAACGCAGATAATCATTATTCAAACGAAGTTCTTATGAAATTATTTATTTTACACGGACAATGTGATCAAATCATTGCCAGAACTTGCAGAAAATTTAACCAAATGTATCCTGAATTGACACAAATGAACGAAAGGAAGTTTGTAAGATTACAAAATAATTTCATTAACATGTGAAAATAAATTAAATAACAAAATTAGGAAGGTTCAAAAAACAAAACTGTAAACAAAATAAGAAATTTTTACAATAAATGCTGGAAATGTTGTCCATTACATTCTAAACATTTTAGTATGTGCTTTTGTACGCGACTCGTAGTTGCTTTTTCAATTTCATGGGGATCCAGATCTTCAATACACCGAACTATTCGCCGTCGCAGTTCTTCTTTGGTAGGCACTGGAGTACTGTACACTCTTTCTTTTAAAACACCCCATAAATAAAAGTCAAGCGGCGTGAGATCGGGGGATCTCGGTGGCCAATCCCACGGCCCTAAGCGCCTAAACCAACGATCGTCAAATATTTCATAAAGTACCCTGGAAACTTCCTGGGTGCAATGAGCTGGCGCTCCGTCCAGTTGAAACCACGAATTCCTATAATCCTCTAAAGATAAATTTTCGACGAAATCGGTAACAGTCGTCCTTAGTATTTCGAGATATCTCTCAGCATTTAAAGTGGCATCATAAATAAAAAAGCTAATTTTGTGCTTTTTTAAAATACAAAAAACATTTAGGTCAAATTTTTCTTGAAATCCCATTTCTTTTGTCACGTGAGGATTATGATCAGCCCAAAAATGCTTATTTCTTCTATTAAAAATCCCATCCCTTGTAAATTTTGCTTCGTCGCTCCAAATGATTTTTGACAAAAACTCCGGATCCTCTTGTATACGTATTAAAAGGGTTTCGCAAAAATGCACTCTACGTTCAAAGTCTTCTGCTTTGAGGGCTTGCACTTTAGTAAATTTAAACGGATGCATTTCGTGATTTCCCAAAATTCGTTGTATTGAAGCATATGATACACCCAAATCTTTTTCTGCACTACGAATGGAAGCCTCTGGATATGCATAAAAATATGCCAAAACGTTGACAATATTATCTTCATTTGAAGTAACAGGTTTTGGTAATGTTAGAGGCGCTTTTAAATTTGAGCCATAGTTAATGAAATTATTTTGTAATCTTACAAACTTCCTTTCGTTCATTTGTGTCAATTCAGGATACATTTGGTTAAATTTTCTGCAAGTTCTGGCAATGATTTGATCACATTGTCCGTGTAAAATAAATAATTTCATAAGAACTTCGTTTGAATAATGATTATCTGCGTTCATTTTGGGAGATTTTTTTAAACACAGTCGTCAAAATGTCGTAAGTTTGATATTTTGATGTTTGATATCCATGGTTACTTAAAATTAAAGTCTTTATTTTTTTTTTCACAAAAAAGCGCTTTTATTAAGAAAACTTGATGATTTAGGTATAGGAATATGATGTACCATCTTAAAGCGTTTTTCTTCGTCTTTCAATTTATTGATTAATATACAGGGGGTTTCATTTAAAAAAACGAACATTTGACCCCTTTTATGAACAACGGAAATAATAGTAATCTTAGCACGCCCTGTATGATATGGAGTCGATTTCATGGTGAAAAATAAATACATCGGGTCTGTCTAAACTACCGCCAAAATATCAACTTTCCATGAATTGAGAGCACTAATTTACTTACGTGTAATTAGGGCCATGTTTTGGACCATATTTAACACAAACTAATTTTTATCTCGAAAACCGATAGAGATAGGTATAGGGTAATATTAACAAAAAAGTATTGTAATAAAAGAGCGATTCTAAAAATTTATTAATATATGGGGTGTTCCATTTAAAAAAATAAAGTTGCTAGGACTTTTTGATAGAAGCGGCAACGTCGCAATGCTGAAAATATTTTAGATGGACAGAGCATAGCTAATTACCCACGTTGCCAAATTTTCAAAAAAATCCCGCGTTCCGTTCTCCATAAACGTCTAACCTACCATCGACCGTGAATCACCCTGTATATATATATATATATATATATATATATATATATATATATATATATATATATATATATATATATATATATATATAATATATATATATATAATATATATATATATATATATATATATATATATATATATATATAATATATATATATATATATATATATATATATATATATATAATATATATATATATATATATATATATATATATATATATATATATATATATATATATATATATATATATATATATATATATATATATATATATATACAGTGACCGGCAAAAAGTTCGCAACATATGGGAAAAATTTTTATTAGGTGAGTATTGGAAAAACTTTTCCGGGGGATCGGTTCTGCATGTCCGATAACCTAAAAATCGATTTTGACATACGTCACGTGACCACTGGTATAGCGTCAAATTAAAAAAAACATTGTTAATTTACAAAAAGTGAGGTTAGTTGACGAGATATCAAAAAAAGTTATTTGAAAAAATTGCTTAGAATTAAATTGTAGGTCCTTGTGCAAAATTTTAAGATTTTATTTAAAAAAATTGGAAAACTCAATTTTTTTTAAATATTTTTTTATCGATTTACAAATTTCCAGTTTTTTTCGTTTAGATAGCTTGGCTAATGTAAAGCCCATGTATCTGGATGAAAATAAACGAATGTAGTAGTTTTTTCTACAATTGACAGGACAAAATTAAAAAAAACAGGGTTTCGCCGGACGCTAGCTGTTGCAATGATTTGTATCTAGCAGCAGTGTCAAAATTTTAGAGACATTTCAATGAGATTACATTGAGAAAACCTTAATCGTCTTAAATATATCTGAAGTTCGACTTTTTGTAAAGTTAAGGGGAGTAAAATAGATAATAAACAAAAAATTACCTGTTTATTTAATCGAAATTTCATAAACGAAAACCAATGTAAGAAAAACTTAAAAGTAGTCAAATTCTGTACTAACAACATAAAAAATCATTGTTTTTCCTTGGGTGCACAAAATTTAAAACTCAGTATGACCACCATTTCTCTCCATACATACTATTGTTCTCGAGCGCAACTCTCGATTAACATTTCGGAGCATTTTACGATTTATTTGCAATACACAATTTATAATGACATTCTCTAAATTTTGTATATTCCTAAAGGGTCGATGTTTGTACACAGAGTTCTTTAGGTATCCCCACATAAAGAAATCTAACGGAGTCAGATCTGGTGATCTCGCAGGCCACGGATTTTTAGAAAACCGTCCTATCCACTGGTTTCCAAATTCTTGATCCAGCCATCTCTTCACCTCATTTGTGGAATGAATGCTAGCTCCGTCTTGTTGAAAGTATAAATTTCTTCTTTCGGCTAATGACAAATTGTCTAAAAAGTCAGATATCTCAGTTTGTAGAAATTCTAAATATCGTTCTGAATTTAAATTGTCTCTAAAGAAAAAAGGTCCCACTATTCTGAGGTTGAAAATTCCGCACCACACATTAACCTTAAAACTATATTGGTCTTTACTCTGAATTACAAAGACTGGGTTTTCGGTGGCCCACCATCTACAGTTTTGTGAACTGACGGTTCCGTTAGAGGTAAATGTAGCTTCATCCGAGAAAAGAACGTTCTTTGGGAAATTAAAATCTTCCTCAATCATACCCTGGAACCAGGCACAAAAATCGAAGCGGGCGTCATAATCCCTATCTTTTAATACTTGTACAAATTTAGGTTTGTACGGATGAAATTTGTTTCTTTTTAATATCCTCCGCACAGATCTTTCGTGAATGTTAGTGATCTCCGATATTTGACTAACTGCTAATTGGGGTGTTTCTGTGATCGACAAACACACATCCAGAGAACCTTCGTCACCTGTTACCGGTTTTTCATGGGAAACTTTATACTGATTTTCTACCGATCCCGTTTCTTTAAATTTATTGACTAGACGAGATACTGTGGAATAATGGAGGGATTTATCGGGGTGCCTCTCATTAAAAATTGCTGCTGTTTCTCTATGGCTTTTGTAATTATCTCCAGAAATTAAAATAATTTCTATCTTTTCCTGAAGAAGTAGTGTGGGTGCCATTTTAAAGAATAAAATATTAATAAACTTATGTAAAATATCAAACTTAGTAAGATCCGAGACATAAACCAATGACATAGGTTGAAATCAAACAAATTATAATTTGTTGGACATTTTTCTGTTGTTTTTAACCTACTAGATTATTTGGTTGTTTTAATTTCAGAGCCTGCTTTGGTAGTTTTAAGTACAACTAAATAGACCTGGTTGTTAAATTTATGTGCGAAAAATCTTAATAAAATCTTGATACAGTCATTTCATTAGATTCAAACCATTGCAACAGCGAGCGTCCGGCGAACACCTATTTTTTCGATTTTGTCCTGTCAATTGTAGAATTGTAGATCTGACTCCGTTAGATTTTTTTATGTGGGGATACCTAAAGAACCCTGTGTACAAACATCGACCCTTTAGGAATATACAAAATTTAGAGAATGTCATTATAAATTGTGTATTGCAAATAAATCGTAAAATGCTCCGAAATGTTAATCGAGAGTTGCGCTCGAGAACAACAGTATGTATGGAGAGAAATGGTGGTCATACTGAGTTTTAAATTTTGTGCACCCAAGGAAAAACAATGATTTTTTGTGTTGTTAGTACAGAATTTGACTACTTTTAAGTTTTTCTTACATTGGTTTTCGTTTATAAAATTTCGATTAAATAAACAGGTAATTTTTTGTTTATTATCTATTTTAATCCCCTTAACTTTACAAAAAGTCGAACTTCAGATATATTTAAGACGATTAAGGTTTTCTTAATGTAATCTCATTGAAATGTCTCTAAAATTTTGACACTGCTACTAGATACAAATCATTGCAACAGCTAGCGTCCAGCGAAACCCTGTTTTTTTTAATTTTGTCCTGGCAATTGTAGAAAAAACTACTACATTCGTTTATTTTCATCCAGATACATGGGCTTTACATTAGCCAAGCTATCTAAACGAAAAAAACCGGAAATTTGTAAATCGATAAAAAAATATTTAAAAAAAATTGAGTTTTCCAATTTTTTTAAATAAAATCTTAAAATTTTGCACAAGGACCTAGAATTTAATTATAAGCAATTTTTTCAAATAACTTTTTTTGATATCTCGTCAACTAACCTCACTTTTTGTAAATTAACAATTTTTTTTTTAATTTGACGCTATACCAGTGGTCACGTGACGTATGTCAAAATCGATTTTTAGGTTATCGGACATGCAGAACCGATCCCCTGGGAAAGTTTTTCCGATACTCTCCTAATAAAAATTTTTCCCATATGTTGCGAACTTTTTGCCGGTCACTGTATATATATGTATATATAAACTGGTCAACAAAAAAATCGGCAAAAGCGATTTTAACTCGACTTTTCGAACTGCTATAACTTTTTAAAAACTTAACTTTTTTGAGAGCGGTTTTCGGATACCGATAGCTCGTCTTGCCCAGATTAAGCATCAAGTAGTGATTTGGCAATGGAAACGACATTTTCATGCTATACAGGGTGATTAACAAGGTAATGTAAAACTGCTAAAAGTTTAGATATGTGCCATATTCCCAATAATTTTTTTTGGTCATTCCTACACAGCACGTTAGTAAGCCGATATCAATATCTCCAGACGTGTTTGCCGAAATTTCGATTAATGGTCTTTGACGGAAAATACAGGAGGCAACAAAAAAAGCATACAAATTTTGGTAGTGTCATTTTTAAAACGCTGTAGCTCGAAAACGGATTGATAGACTTTGTCGGTCTTTTTAGGTATTGAAAGCCCTTTCGTGTGGCGTTTTATCTAATAATCTGTTTTCTTTCAAGGTCAAAAGGTTTGCGTTGTATAGGGGTGAACTAAAAAGTAAATGAAAACCATTATTAAAAATTTCTTTTTTTTTTAATTTGTGAAAATTGAGCAGTATGTGTTTGTTTTCTTCCAAAACGAGGGCGTTTTGTCCACCTCTCGGTTAGTTATACAGCGTGTCCAGAAACCATCTTAACATATCGGAAACATTTTATTTTTGACTTTACGGAAAAAAAGTTATTCTTTATAAAAAGTTCTGCATCGTGAGAACATGACATGCAATGACATTGCAATTCAAAAATTTGATTCAAGACATACAGGGTGGCTCAAAAATGTAATAGTCCTAATCCACGTGAAGCTAAAAAAAGACACAAATCGTTATTTAAAGATAAAGTGCCACTGTGAATATAGTAGAGGTAACTTTTATGTTAGTGAATTAGGTTTGGAACATACAAGAGGTCCCAAAAATAAAATAAATTTTTAATTATTGACTTTACAAAAAAGTATCTTCATAAAAAGTCAACATTGTGAAAAAAGAGCATAATTATTCAAAAACATGATATAGGACAATACAGAGTGGCTTAAAAAGCTGAAAGTCTCAATTTACGTAGAGACACCAAACCTTTATTTAAAGATAAACTGTATGGAGAAGGACGGAGGTTGCGTGGAGATTTAAATTTATTTAGTTATTTAGTCATGTTCAATATGTTTTTTACCCTAATATTTCATTTGCTATTAAAATTATGTTAAATAAAAATAATTAATTAATTAATCACCCTGTGCGTCTCATTTTAAGTTTAAGTGCTTACTTATAACTATTAATTAATAACCTTGTGCAAATACCATAGTGGTTGGATTGAAATTTAGCTTACCCTTGTTGTAAGGCCATTTCAAAGTTTTAAATTTTGTAGCCACCCTATATGTCCTAGATCAAATTTTTGATTAATCATGTCCTTTTTTCACAATGTAGAACTTTTTATAAAGATATAGGTTCTTCTTTGTAAAGTCGATAATAAAAAATTATTTTTATTTTTGGGACCTCCTGTATATTCCAAACTTAATTCACTAACATAAAAAGTTAACACTAGTACATTTGCAGTGGCAGTTTACCCTTAAATAACGATTTTGTGTCTTTTTAGCTTCACATGGATTAGGACTTTTACATTTTTGAGTCACCCTGTATGTCTCAGATCAAATTTTTGAATGTCTATGCTATTTTCTCACGATGTAGAACTTTTTATGAGGGATTACCTTTTTTGTAAAATCAAGAATAAAAAAAGTTTCGCATTTGTTTAGATGGTTTCTGGACACGCTGTATAACTAATCGAAATTTGAGCAACACGCCCTAGTTCTGGAAGAAAAAAAAGCATACTGCTCAGTTTGCACAAATTAAAAGAAATCTTATTTTTAACAACACTTTTCGTTTATTTTTTAGTTCACCCCTATACAACGCAAACATTTTGACACTGAACAAAAAACAGTTTATTAGGTAAAACTTTACACAAAAAGGGCTTTGAATTCCCAAAAAGCCCGACAAAGTCTATTAATCCATTTTCCAGCTACAGCGCTTTAAAAATGACGCTACCAAAATTTGTATGCTTTTTTTGTTTTCTCCTGTATTTTTCGCCAGAGACCATTAATCGAAATTCTGGCGAATACGTCTGGAGATATTGATACCAGCTTACTAACGTGCTATGTCGGAACGACCAAAAAAAATTATTGGCAATATGGCACACACCTAAACTTTTAGTAGTTTTACATTACCTTATTAATTACCCTGTATAGCATGAAAATGTCACTTCCATTGCAAAATCACTTCTTGATGCTTAATTTGGGAAAGACGAGCCATCAATATCCGAAAACCGCTCTCAAAAAAGTTAAGTTTTAAAAAAATTATAGCAGTTTGAAAAGTCGGGTAAAAATCGCTTTTGCCGATTTTTTTGTTGACCAGTTTATATACACTAGTAGTAATGCACCAAATAACTATTTTTCTCCGTTTAACACTAATAACCGATTTCCTCGTCGCTAAATATGTTATGTCCAAGTGGAAGGCTAATTAAACACATTTTCACTGCTACTAAAACTATTTATTCCGGACTTAAACCGACAGCAACGCATTCGAGTACAATCATAATGTTACTGTCCTTTTTTGCTTTCAAACCCAAAATCCTTGTTAACCTTAGATCAGGTAAGTCTGTAGAGCAGCAATTTATAAATATTCTCTTATATACTACAATAGAGTTTAAGTTAGTTATAGGCGATTTTATATAAATTCTATTGGCAATATATTTTACCTCCTGCTCATAATACAACTTTTAAAGTATATGACTTAAAATAATCATGTAAATAAAGGGATAAATTAATTTAAAATAATAGGTATTGGTAAATTGCCTGCCAATTGCGTTCGATGTATTTATTTAAGTGAAAAGAAAATGTAAATAATTTTATAAAATAAAACTATGCCTAATAATTAAGATAATAATTTTTGTTTAGAGGCATATTCTTATTAAAATATATATACTTACCTACAGAATCTTCCGAAAATATGTTATAAATAAGAATTTTGTTTGTTACTATAATTTGTCAAATATTTTTTGCGGTGAATAAGATCTGTATGTTTGTGACGGAAACATGTTTTTAGGGTAGTTTTTTTATATTTTTACAGTTTAAATAGTAAATTATTCAAAATTATTGTATTTTTGTATTCTTTGATTTTTCAAATTTAAGAAATCTTAAAATGACAAAAATTATTCTAAACAAGACAAAAATATCTAAATTTATGAAATTCGGTAAAACAAGAAATTATTTTTAAAAAAATAGCCTATTTTTCAGTCTCTTTGTCGTATTTTCTCGATTAAAGTCTATTAATTCGTTACCGTGTAGAATTTTAGCGATTTTATTGTTTGCCACAGTAAACTTTTTTTATTGAAGCGGGTTTGTAAAAGCATTAAACACATTTGACATTCATGACATGACACAATTTATGCTTTAAATTGCCTTCATAATCACTTTCGTTAAAATGTCTAGAACAGATTCTAGCATTTTTCAAATTAAACTTATCCTCTCATTTGCACAGACGCTTCCAAGCATTTTGTGTTTCTTTGTCTTTGGGGGAGCTAAAAACTTTAATATCAGGCATAAAGCTCTTGCATAGATTGTCCACATCACAACCATACACAACATACCTCATTTTCACTTTCAAACTCTTAAAAGTGGTATAAAAACACCAAAAAAACGCGATCTTAACAAAGACGTGTTTCGTTTACAAAACATGGCAGAATTAGTCACAGCGTGACGTTCATGGCCGTGCCTACCTGCGCGGTGTCATATGTTGTTTTATTTGTATCATGGTTTTGACCTATCTATCTGAAGCACTACTTACTTTGAAACATATTTATTACTTAATAATAGAACATATAACGCCACCTAACAACTTAATTAATGCGTGCGCATCTAATACGCACACATTTACAGATATCTACGCTACGACCCCTATACAGGGAAGTCCAGCGCGACAGCACAGCCAGGGTGCGGCCGGGGTTGGTGTTAACCCTTGGTTGCCCAACGACGTGCAAATGAGGAAAAACGACTCTTTCCGCGGGAGCTTGCAGAGTCAGTGAGAGCTTTGTGCTGTGGAGCTTGAAGAGCGTTGTTGTTAGTTTCCTGTATTAAGTTTTCTATTTGTACCGTTGTCTTGTCTATTGAGAAAATCAACCTTAGGTGCCGTTTCACACACGACTGATGGTCAGTCCCGATGATCGGTCGAAAAAAAAAATTAACTGATCATCAGTCGATTATTTTGTTTTCACATGGATGCTATTCATTCAGTCTTAAAAATGTATTGCCAAAGCGCGGAGCAACGCGTAGTTGTCGCGTTGTGCGTGAAAAGATTATTACAGCGAAGAGAGAAAAAGTTCAGAAATATTTGGGTGCATCCGTTATGTCTAGAATAAAAGGTGCATTTGTCACCCTATTTTCAAAGTTAAGAGATGGCCCAAGCAAATTTTTTAAGTATATTGTACAGGGTTCTCCATAATAAACTACCCATTATGATATTTAAATAAATTTTATGTACCTAAGATAACTGAATAAATTGGAATATCTTCTATGTTCTTTGGGATTTAAGTCAACATATTAATTAGGTGCTTGTCACAAACCACGTTTAAATCAGTATTTTGTGAAACGTAATTTTTCTATGAAAATTCGGTGATGGTCATCAAAAAATAATAAACCATTAGTCTTTTAGACGTCATTCTAACGCCCGTCCGAATATTTATAAATTATTCAGTTCAACAACGTGTTTTTTGTGTAGAAACTTACATAAGAAGTAATTTGATAGAAAAGTTTGACGTGCATTTCGGCGTCAGTTCAATAACAACAATAGGGGCACATCATGCATTGCTTAGGTTTTGCTCAGGTTTGCCTGGCTCATTGGCGTAAAAATGGTTATCTAAAAAATTTTAAAAAAAGCCTGGACGTCGAAGAACAACGCCTGAAAATATTGAACAAGTCAGAATTACAGTCATGAGAAGTCCTAAAAGGTCTGCTGTATTTTGGGAATATCAAAGGGGAGTCTAGATCGAATCCTTCAAAAGGATTTAAAATTTCACCCTTACAAATATCAAATGGCACGGCATCTTAGTAATATACATAAATAAAGAAGCTAGGGTAACCTTTTCTCAAGAATTTTTGAATTTACATCGAGAAGCAATCGACAATCTCCCGATGAGGGACGAGGCAATTTTTTTTGAATGGTATGGTTAAGGCTGGTCGCACACACACGGTATCTGACCAGGTTACCGAATCAGATTCCCGGGCCGAACAAGCCTCGCATACATTCGATTGATTCGGTCGATTTTAAAATCGTGGTACTGAACTTCTCGTTGACAAACCGAACCCAAATGGACGTCGCGTCTGTAGTATCCCAAAATATTTCTTTGCATACATCTTCCCATGCAATGTCTTTTAAATCACGATTATGATAATCTTTATGACCAATGTTCCATAAGCTCGGATATTTTTCAACCTCAACAATAAGAAATTCGACGTCACACATGATTAAATAAATGGTTTTTATTTAAGTGATACTTACAAAACTCACAATAGACACAACTCTGAAGGAATTTGCGCCAAAACCTAATGAAGCGACCGAGCGTTTGCGTTTCAAACCGTACGTTCGGCTCGGTTCAAAATCGGGCGTCTGCGCTGCACACGCTTATCTTATGATCTTTCGACTCGATTCGGTAACCGCATCAGGAAACCTGATTTGAAAATCGAATGTCTTCGACCTAATAAACTGAATTTTAGATACTGGTCAGATGAAAATTCTCGCGAAATCTTTACAAAAAGCGTCCATAACCCAAAAGTTATTGTTTGGCGTGGAAAAGAATTATTTGGTATCATTGGTCCGTATTTTTTTGAGGATGAAAAGAACTGTCCTGTAACAGTAACGTCCGAGCGCTATGTAAACATGCTAGAGACGTCTCTCATTCCATAATTAGATAGAAGAGGATTACTAAATAATGTCTTGTTATTTCAGCAAGATGGGGCAACAGCTCATACCGCCACAAACTTCATGAGAATTCGGCGAGAAATGTTTAATGACCGACTCATTTCGCGATTTAGATATTTATCGTTGCCTTCGAAGTCCCCCGTCTTAAGGGCACCCGATTTCTTTCTACGGGATATCAAAAGCCAAAGTTTTTGCAAGGCTCCTAGGAAGTGTATAGGAGCTCAAAGTCCGAATTGGTGAAGAAATCGAACAAATCGATCACGATTGACTTCAACGTGTCATGAATCATTTTTTGTCTAATGTTGAGAAGTGTAGAGTGTATTGAAGTTGGTGGCGGTCACTTAGACGATGTGATTTTCAAAAGTAAGAGTTTATTAATCAAATATTTATAAGTTATAGCAAATCCCAAAGAGTTAGCTGTAATTAGGTATAACAAAATGTTTATTTTGTTAAGTTGTAAAATTTTTATTTGGCTATTAAAATGAGTAGTCTATTATGGGAAAACTTGTATAAGTATATCAGCAACCTCCGCCCAAGCAAGATTACGATTTTTGTATTCCTCTGATGATGTATCCCATATTACTCATCTTTGTTCCATAACACTAATTAAAACTTCGGTGTCAAACCGTCCAAAATGTGCACGATTTTCTATATTTAACGAATCGTGAAAAACGAAAAAAAAATCTAACCCATAAAGCAACACCTCATCAAAAACGCAACTGACAAAACGCAATGCATGCATGTGAAACGCCAGGTTTGACCAATGGCTCCAACCAATCTTGATTATACGGACACGCATGGACTCGACCGATATCCGGCGTTTTTCAACAGTTGGACTAATGGTAGTGATGGTACGCGTTGCATATGAAAGGGATAATTTAAAATAATGGCCCGGTCTTATCAGGACTGACCTTGGATGCATTAAGAATGGACACGGGATGATTTAACATTCTTTGAAGCCAAAACAAACCATTCTAAGCGACACTGTAAACACAATTTGTAAACATTGGCCACATCTTATTGGACATTGTATTTTTGTACAAAAAATACTTTAGAAGCATCACAAGATTTACTAAAAGTAATAAAAGCCCTAAAATACTTTATTTTCTGCTAAATAATAATAAATTTAAGTTAAAAAACTTTTAAATATTTTATTTGTAAAGGTTTATTTAAAGTCGCTCCGAGTCATTTATAAATATATAAGTCGCACTTTTTCTTTTCTAGTTCATTAGACAAAGGCATACGTGTAACCGAGTGTTCAGACGTATTTCCTAAGCAACCGTCTTCGAACGTCCGTGGATCGTACCCTAATGTCAATCATCCGAGAAATGACATTTGACATCAAATCAAATCAAATCAAATACAGCTTTATTATCACAACAAAAATATCTCATTGACAAAGCAGACTTAAAATAAAACAAGAAGAATGAAAGTTACTTACTATTTTTCAATTAGCCTAGTTTGGTTTAGAGGAACCGTTGTCGGGAAATAGGTACACTTATTATGTAAAATAACAATTAAAGAATTAAAAAAATGTCAAGAATTAAAATATACAACAAACATGTTAATAACGAACAAAGAAATATAAATAACAAAGAGATAAAATACAAATATAAATAATAAAAAGATAAAGTCCGTACACACAAACAAAATCCGGTGAACTTAAAAAAATATATATAGTTAATTAAGACAAAACTAAAACAATCAATAAATTAAAAATTATCGGGGATAATACCACGAGAGCTCAAAAATCACCGATAATCCCCACGACCGCGCCCTCTCTACAATTTTTGCAAAGAAAACACGCAAGAGCGAAAAATCATCAGTAATCTCAAACCTCGAGGGGATTATTTCACGAATGAAAACACACGAAATTTTTCGAAAAACTTTAAAATGTTGATACAAACAACTAAATAACAAATCATGCCGACGGTTGCTAACAGTAACTACGGGTTTATAACAATTGCAAGCCATTTGTTTGTATCTTTTATTTTTTTAATCAGTAAAAATAAAGCTTAACATTATCAGTCAAAAGACTAAAATTTATCAGCATAAAATTCCTCCAGACTGTAGTATGCCCTTGATTTTAAGAGATTCTTGACAGATCTACCAAACATTTTCAAACTATTAACAGACTTAAGACAGGTTAGTGGTTATACATTTTAATGCTTTCATACATTACTGAATTCTTTGTTGTTTCACTCCTCGGAATAGGTACTGGCAAATTCATTCCATTACGTGTATAAAAGTAGTCTGTCATTTAATTTCTCGCTGTGACAGTAGCTTCGTATTTTTAGAAGATTTATTTGTGATTTTTTGGTGTTCTTATGTGCTATTCGAGTCTTTTTTGTGTAAAGACAATACCTGGATACTTCAAGATGGTTAATAAGGTTAAATTCAGACATCGTTTCATCGGGGAGTGTTTTTCCAATCTCCAGAGGCGTGCTAACCAGTTTTACAGTGTTAAGTTTAGTATTTAAATAAAAACAAAAATAAAATTGTATGTCGTATGTATTAAGTAAGACCTCTTCAATTCTCAAAACAATACATATCCAATGTAGTTTGGTTTCAGTAAAAAAGAGAGGAAAACTTACCAGACATGATCAAAACAAACCAAATTGAGCTCCTAAAAAGCAGGACTTCCTACAATATGAATGAAACGGGCATGTTTCTTTTTATGTGTAGTAAAACGAATTAGGAGGATTCATTAAAAAGCTCTAAGATTTAGTATTGATTTTAATTAAAGTATAGTTGGTCGGTTCGGTTTTGACAAATATTTATCCTCTTACTGTTTAATAATTCGTCATTAACAACTCATGAGTTATTCTAGCATTTTAACAATTTGCTGGGTTTCCAAATGATTTTATCTTGAAGCTTATTGAAAAAATGAATTTAGTTCTATTATTGTAGAAAATACATACTTCAATTTTCATTTTCTTTATAAGTTAAAAAATAGTTGTATTATCCTTCTAGTTGTCAATGCAAAACCTTAACTGTCAAATTACATCTATCTTATCTATAGTGAATCGTGGGGTTTTTATGTTATTTAAGAGCGTATGTTTAGATTTTACGTGTCTGCTACCATCAGTTTGTAAATAAAAAAAATTATTTGAAATTTCTAATTTATCGTTTTATTGTAGAACTAGTACGCAAAGCAATATTCATCAGTTTATAAGGCTTTCAATCTCTCATTGAATTCTGTCAAGAGCTCACAGTTCTTAAAAGTAGGTTTTGCAATTTTTAAAAGTGCAGAATAGAAATGCTCAGAACACTACCTTATTAGATGAGCTTTAAAAGGCTTATCAACCTGTTTCATATCCTATGTCAGTAGTGTGCGAATGGGAAGAGCAATCCCCCCCCCCCCACTCCTTGACCTTGTAACGACCCTGAAAAGTTCGTTGTATTAGTGGTTGACATTGAGCGTTCAAGGTGACCTTGAGTGAGTTTTTGCCCTTGACATTGTTATGACCTTGAGCATGGCTTTTAAAGTATCGACTTATGTTGACCTTGGGTAATATTTTGGACCTTGACATTGATCTGGTGATGTAATGGTTTTGAATGGTGCTTATATGACATTGAAAGGTTGTATGACCTTGTGATGACCTTGAAAAGTTCGCATGTGTTCTTGCTTTTTTAACTTTTTTATAGTTGAGCCAGATGGTGCATCTAATGTGCTTAACGATTCAAATAAAGGCTGATAGTACAATATTTTCTGAAAAACGTTCAAGGTGACCTTGAGTGAGTTTTTGCCCTTGACATTGATATGACCTTGAGCATGACTGAAAGTATCGAGTTATGTTGACCTTGGGTAATATTTTTGACCTTGACATTGATCTGGTGATGTAATGGTTTTCAATGGTGCTTATATGACATTGAAAGTTTGTATGACTTTGAGATGTTGACCTTGAAGTTTGGTCTTGCTTATAGGCGCTTCCCCCTACTAGTTTACTGTGACTTGACCTTGAAAAGGTGTAATATAAATGCCATTCACAGCCGAAACATATTAGAATTAAACGAGTATCAGTTACATCAACATAGAAATTTTGTGTTCGGGTGGTGCCCTGAAAGTGTATTTCTAAGGTATTTTAAAAAATTATATTACATTTTTAAAAGATGGCTATTTCAAAAGAGGTTTTAGATAAAATTAATAATTTGCTTGGTAACGAAGATGTATTTTTGGAACGTAAAAGAATTACTCAGTTAACTGTGGGAAAAAATTATATAATTTAAGCGATGGTTTCAATGGTTACACGTTTTGGAAAAACTATTCTCGTTTGTATGATAATACTCAAGATGTTAAATTTCAAGTATTTTTGCCCACACGTGTTGCTGAGACCATATCAGATGATATTGTGGATATTATGAGTAATTCTGGTGGTAAATACACTCTAATTTATTTGGGTCAAGGCACTAATGTTTATGCTGGTAATAATACTAGAACATTAGTAAATTTCGGTTTTTTGGAATAACATTTTTATCTGTAAAGCTACTTTTTAATAAACATACAACGTAATATGTAAATAGCAGAATATGTTTAAAAAATGTAATACTCTTTTAAAACAAATAATCACCTCAGATCACCTACACGTTCCTTTATTTCATTAATAGATGGCTGATTATTCATTTGCCAGTGAAAATAGAAATTTATATCTGAACTGCTTGTCGCGTGCATTAAAGAGAATGGCACAAGATATATTGCATTATTCAGCGCATGCTGCATCAGATCCCGACTTAACAGAAAGTCAGTATAGAAGATATATGAAGGATTTTGTCAATTTCACGGCAGGAGCGCATTTGTGTGAAAAATATTTGTATGGTTCCATTAGTCTGGAAAATTTTTGTGTTGAAATGGTTGGTGAAGACCTGAAAGCATTCCTTGTTGAGGTGCCAAATTTACCAAAGGAGTTAATAACGAAATATCAATTGATTCCTGAAGCCGACTCAGACGATGTTAAGGCTGGTGATGCTATGATGAATACACAAAAATAGGAAGACCACAACATTTTATAACATTGTACAAAACAAATTAATATGTATTTTCCAATAAATGTTTTTTTTAATTTTTGTGTTCGTATTATTTTCTATGGTATAAGATATAAAAATAAAAACACATTACGGTTTAAGTAAAAAATTTATTTTCTGAGCGTATATAAAACTTGGAACTAAATTCAATATGGTATAATTTACGTTTTCTTATACATGTAGTCCAAAACCATTATTCTTCATCGTCGTTAGCATGATATATTTCCTCCAAATCTTCTTCGTTAGCGTAATCAAGTGTTGTAAAAAAAGTCGATTTTTGAATAAATTGTTTAATGTGTTCTTGCTTCTTTAACTTTTTTTATAGTTGAGCCAGATGGTGCATCTAATGCGCTTAACGATTCAAATAAAGGCTGATAGTACAATATTTTCTGAAAAACTTCCATTTTTTCTCTAATTTCCCTATCGTTTTTGTATATTAATGGTAATAGATCTTTATTAAATATGGAAGCAACTGTCACAGCAAACCTATGAATTTCTTTTTTAACAAATTTTAGCGTAGCGGCTATTTGGGAAACCTATGAAGACTTCACAAACACAAATTTGGGGTGGTTACTTATTTGAATAAGCAACCGGGAATTTAGACTGTAAGAGGGTGGTTCAAAAATACAAGTATGTTTTCTAACAAAACAACAATATAAAGTATTTTTGTTATACTTTAAAAAACAAAGAAAATATTTACCTTTAAATATATAAATAAATTAAAATGATTACTGTGGGTTAGTATCTAACTACTACATTAAATATGTTGCACAAATATTACCTAATAAAAAAAAATACAAGTACCTAAGTACCTTGCCCGACAATAATAAAAAGCGGACGCACTGTAATAAATCAGTCAAAAATTCGTAGCAATGTTTTTAGTTTACGGAAATAATTCAAAACGGTTGACAATTTTAAGCGCACCGCACTGGTTGTAAGTCAGTGGGTGTTTATTTAATTCAACTTCAATTTGAATCAAAAAAGTTATGTTGATATTTCAACTTTTAATCACTAGTCTGTGTTGGGTTCGAAGGACCATTTTTTATATTAAAAAAGAGAAGCAAGCAGTTTGATTTGCTAGCTCAAACAGAAGAGTAAATGTTTTTACATAAGAGAAGTTACTTGCATAAACTTTCACTCAATTAAACTGGGTTTCTCCTACCTTAGTTTTCAGCAACTGGTGGTATCTTTTCGTTAAGACCATCAAAATAACTCACAACTATTTTCCATTACTTAACACTTGAGGACTGCCAGAACATAGGCGGATTAGAGATTTCAGAGAATAATAACTTTCGTAGTTCACCGTTGCACTGTTGACTTTACTTTTAACTATACTGCTAGAGCGTAAGCACGTATAATTTTTACTTGAGGTTTAAAACCACTAAAGAGAATCTGACTGTTATCACTAGAGCGTAAGTGCAGTCGAGAGAGATTTTCCGCCAGGGAATTAACGGAATTCAACAAGAATATAAACTATGAGATTCAAACTAATGACTACAAACAACGATGAATTTCAATCAGAGAAAGCCCGTAAAGCAACTTGCGGCATTTACGGCTTATTTAGCGAGAGTATTTCAGAGCAACTCAGAGAGACGGCTACGAGCTTGTGCCGCGAGACGAGAATCTATTCAAGTGATTTTTAGGGAGAGCGCAGCAACTGGCTGCCTTTACGACTGGAGAGAGAGTGCTTTTTTCTAAAAACGACAACGAGCGTGTGTCGCGAGAGAGAAGATACGGCGAGGCCAACTTGCCTTCACCGCCGACTGGAGAGAGAGATTTTTCACTGGTTTTAAGGGAGTTTGATCGTTAGAGCGTAAACGAATCAAACGAGAGAACTTTCACTAACTTTACTACTTGTTGAACTGAGAGCAATTTATTAGAGGCCGCGAGGGAAATACGCGGTTTACAGAGAAAGAGAGCGCAGCGACTGGTTAGCTTTACGACTCGAGCGAGAGTGCTTTTCGTCTGACGTTTGCTTGCCAACAAGCCTTTTTAGTCGGGTCACGAGGTAAAATGTCTTGCATTTCATTGGCTCAACTAGGTCGCGTCAGAGCGAGGCTCACGGCTGACTGACTGTTACGCGGTAGATCTCAAAGGATTCTAAGAAACTATAAAATGTCTATTTTTAGCATTTTAACTAGTCGCTACGCGTTGTAATGCGAATATTAAGGGAAATTTCTGTTGCAGAATAAAACATTTTTATGCGTTTAGAGAGAGAATTTTATAAAAGAGAATCGAATTTTATTTTTATACAGAGTGATCGAAATATTTGAGAAAAACGTAAATCTAGTTGGAGAGTTCTCCAACATACTCCCCCCCTTGAAGTTACCTAACTTCAAAAAATAAACAAAGAGAAGAGAAGTCATTGTAATGACCTTGACAAGAGAATTTACTATGAGTTTTTGCTACTACAATTTACAAGGAGGGAAAGCGAAGCTAATTAAACAATGGCTTTGACAGGAAATCGAATACCTATACTAACAATAAAAAACTAAGCAAGGTTAACAAGACTTAACATTTTTACTTTTTTGTCACGTTCGGGAGTTACTTCTACTATTCTTGCTTCATAAATTGAGAGTAAATTTTGAATAAGTTTTGACACCAAAACCATGGCACATAAGTCCAATCGGGGAAGAGATATTGTTTTAAGCGGTGCGACACGAGACTTAGATGAGATTAAATTAACTGAGATGGTTCCATCAGAATAAAGAGTGCGAAAGTATGCGCATGCGGCATATGCGGACATACTGGCGTCAGCAAATCCATGTAATTGAATTTTAACTTTACTTTTATTAAAGAATAAATTTCTAGAAAATTTAATTTGAGACAAGTTACTAATATTGTTTATAAAATTTTTCCAAAGTGTAAGAACCTGAGGGTCAGTGATTTCTGTGTCCCAATCTATTTTTAGGAGCCATAATTTTTGCATAATTAACTTTCCTACCACTACTACACACGAGACTAAACCGAGAGGGTCATACATTTCCGCAATAAGAGATAAAATTTTACGTTTCGTTAGAGAGGTTTCAATTAAGTTATCAGGGGCAGAAAAAATAAAATTATCTGAAATTGGGTTCCACTTTAAACCTAAAACAGAGCTTGGGGATTCATCAAAATTTAAATCATATTCAATTATTTTTTCTTGTGAAATTTTTTCCAAAAAATTCTGAGAATTGGAACACCACTTGTGTAAATGAAAACCGGCAGAGTTTAAAAGCGTATTGAGTTCGAGATATAACTTATTTAAATCTTCAATATTGTCACAACCACAAATTATGTCATCGACATAAGTTTGCTTTAATAGAGCATCGGATGCCAAGGGAAAGTTTCACGATTTTTGATTGCCAAATCATTTAACACGCGCGTGGCTAAATAAGGGGCACAGTTGGTACCATAAGTAACGGTAGAGCTCGATACACTTAAGTTCTTCATCAGGGTTACTTCTCCAGAGGATATTTAGCAAAAACCGATGTTCAGGATTAATTTTTGTCTGGCGATACATTTTTTCTATGTCCGACGTTAATACAAAATTAAAGGAGCGAAATCTACACAAAATGTCATAGAGGTCAGGCTGCACCTGAAAACCTTTAAGGGTTACGTCATTAAGAGAGTTGTCAGAACTTGCTTTGCAGCTGGCATCAAACACGACTCGAATTTTGGTACTTAGACTATTTTCGCGAATGACGGCGTGGTGAGGTAAGAAATATTTATTCACTTGTTTGTTATCTGTGGTTTCCTTATGTAGAGAGAGAGGTACATATTTACCGTGGTTTAGATCTGTGTAGTCATCAATAAATTTAGTGTAATCTTTTTTCAAAGTGGGATTATTTTTGAGTTTATTTTCGAGATTTAAGAATCGTTTCTTGGCTATGTAAAATGAGTCACCTAATTTTTCATTTTCTGCGGGAGATTTTAATGGCATATCTAATTGATATGTACCATCGGGCAAAACCTTTGTAGTGCTTACAAAGAGATTTTCAATTTGTTCGTCTTCAGGGCTAAGCGGTGTCTTTTGCGGCAGTTCCTCGACTGTCCAAAATTTTTGAACCAAGCTATTCAAACTGGAGTCAGAGTTTTCCGTTTGCAAAAAGAGAGAGACATTTTCTTGCACATTGTGAAGTGCGGGGTAAAAGGGGGATGACGTAGTACACAGCTGCGTGCTACGGCGAGCAATGGTCATACGAGTGGGTATGCAACCAGCAATTACCCAACCTAAGTGGGTTTCTTGAAGAACGGGGAGATTTTTTCCTAAGCGGAACATACCTTGTAGCAAAAGGTCATAGTACAAGTCAGCACCTATTAAGATGTCAATGTCCAAAGGTTGAGAAAAATTAGGGTCTGCTAACTGCAGATGTCGGGGAATGTTAAGTCTGGCAGCATTTATGCCAACTTGGGGAAGCTTACATGTTATATTGGGAAGTACTGCGCAAGATAATCGGAATTTTTTCTGAGGATGGACATAAGAGTGAAGAGTAAAATCAATCATTTTATTTGTAGTGGATCCTGTCTGGGAGATTCCCGAAATGTTGAGATTTCTATCATAAGTCTGAGCTTGGAGCTTGTCCACAAGATTTTGAGTTCTAAAAGAGTAGTAAGCAGTTTGATTTGCTAGCTCAAACAGAAGAGTAAATGTTTTTACATAAGAGAAGTTACTTGCATAAACTTTCACTCAATTAAACTGGGTTTCTCCTACCTTAGTTTTCAGCAACTGGTGGTATCTTTTCGTTAAGACCATCAAAATAACTCACAACTATTTTCCATTACTTAACACTTGAGGACTGCCAGAACATAGGCGGATTAGAGACTTCAGAGAATAATAACTTTCGTAGTTCACCGTTGCACTGTTGACTTTACTTTTAACTATACTGCTAGAGCGTAAGCACGTATAATTTTTACTTGAGGTTTAAAACCACTAAAGAGAATCTGACTGTTATCACTAGAGCGTAAGTGCAGTCGAGAGAGATTTTCCGCCAGGGAATTAACGGAATTCAACACGAATATAAACTATGAGATTCAAACTAATGACTACAAACAACGATGAATTTCAATCAGAGAAAGCCCGTAAAGCAACTTGCGGCATTTACGGCTTATTTAGCGAGAGTATTTCAGAGCAACTCAGAGAGACGGCTACGAGCTTGTGCCGCGAGACGAGAATCTATTCAAGTGATTTTTAGGGAGAGCGCAGCAACTGGCTGCCTTTACGACTGGAGAGAGAGTGCTTTTTTCTAAAAACGACAACGAGCGTGTGTCGCGAGAGAGAAGATACGGCGAGGCCAACTTGCCTTCACCGCCGACTGGAGAGAGAGATTTTTCACTGGTTTTAAGGGAGTTTGATCGTTAGAGCGTAAACGAATCAAACGAGAGAACTTTCACTAACTTTACTACTTGTTGAACTGAGAGCAATTTACTAGAGGCCGCGAGGGAAATACGCGGTTTACAGAGAAAGAGACCGCAGCGACTGGTTAGCTTTACGACTCTAGCGAGAGTGCTTTTCGTCTGACGTTTGCTTGCCAACAAGCTTTTTAGTCGGGTCACGAGGTAAAATGTCTTGCATTTCATTGGCTCAACTAGGTCGCGTCAGAGCGAGGCTCATGGCTGACTGACTGTTACGCGGTAGATCTCAAAGGATTCTAAGAAACTATAAAATGTCTATTTTTAGCATTTTAACTAGTCGCTACGCGTTGTAATGCGAATATTAAGGGAAATTTCTGTTGCAGAATAAAACATTTTTATGCGTTTAGAGAGAGACATTTATAAAAGAGAATCGAATTTTATTTTTATACAGAGTGATCGAAATATTTGAGAAAAACGTAAATCTAGTTGGAGAGTTCTCCAACAGCGGCATCATCATTATTTGTTGGTTAGTTAAAGATTTTCCTTCAAGATCATAATTTCCATCGGGTGTAAGTTTAAAGCCTATTCCTGGTGGCCCACGTATTAACCGTTTATTTTCAAACATTTTTTGACGCCCAAATTTATCAATAGTGTTAACGCGACTCATTTTTAAATTGAACTAAGTTGCTTTTGCATACACCACCTGTTTTATACAAAATTTTAAGCAATGCTGTGAAACTTGTTAGACAAGAAAATTTTACACATTATTTTGCAACATTCGCTTGTTAATTTCACATGACTTCTTTTTTCGACAAATTTGACCCTGTAGGTCCTTCTTTCCTTGTCGTTTTTCTCCGCGTTTGTGACAACTTGTTCCCTTTCCCTAAACTAATACACAGTGTGGTATGACCTTGAGCATGACTTTGAAAGTATCGAGTTATGTTGACCTTGGGTAATATTTTTGACCTTGACATTTATCTGGTGATGTAGTGGTTTTGAATGGTGTTTGCTTGGTTGACATTGAGCGTTCAAGGTGACCTTGAGTGAGTTTTTGCCCTTGGTCGACCCTGAAGGTTAACCTTGCCCTTGTCGTTGATTATTCTTACTTGACCTTGCATATGTCGGGGTATGTGTGTGGCTTCGACTTGCCAGTCTTTTATATATATATATAAAGCAGGAGAGTTGGTTTTGTTCCGTAGTTTGCGACTAAACTGAGTAGCTACGTGTTAAGCAATATTAAAAAATGTCTTTTGTGTGTGATAAGTGTGGAAGTTCATTCACCCGCAGTTACAATTTGATACGACATAAAAAAGAATCTTGTGTTGCAAGATTTGATAATATGGTTGGTGGAAAGCGGTGTAAAATTGATGGTGCTGCAGCAACATCTGCTACACATACTTGTGTGACATGTAATGTAACTGTGCCACTAAGTCAGATGCTAGCTCATCAGAGAACACTTGAACACAGAAGTAAATCTTTTGTGCCAGTATCTCACGGTGTTGAGCTTATTCACAGTGCGTTTAAAAACAGAATTATATCATACAGTGTAAGCAGCGATAACACCCATGTGGACTATACAATATTTTTTAATGAAATTAAGTCAGTGGTGGTTAATTTGATCAGTGAAATATTGAGAGCACAAAAATCATTAAAAATAAACATGGTTGTGTTTGGACGATATTTTCTGGCAGCCCAGGATACATTTAGTGAAAAGTGTTTTAATACCGCCAATGAAATAGTGACTCTGGGAAATGATTTGAGCGATATTTACGAATCTTTTGTGGAGACCATGAAAGTTCAAGCAGCCGAATTCCAGGAAAAAGATTCAGGTATGTAAAAGTAAAAATTGGTATAACCAAATTTGACGTTTATTTTAAAAAATACTAAACAAACTTATTGATATTTTTCAGGATGGTCTTTGGAAAAAATTCTGTATCTGGAGGTCAACATCAACAAGTACTCGCCTCTAGGTGGATCATCATACATTAAGTTGCCGAAATTCATCGAAGCTAAACGAGCGGTCGTCAACGTGATAAACCAGGATGAGTGTTGTTTTGCTTGGGCTATAACATCAGCGTTATTTCCAGTAGTCAATATGTCTTCACAGCATACATCTTACCCACATTTTTCAAGAGTATTGACTTAATAGGTATAGATTTTCCAGCAAAATTGTGTGATATTACAAAATTTGAAAATTTGAATAATATTTCGGTTAATGTATACGGTTTGGAGAATAGCTTCGAAGACAGTAAATTAAAATACGAGGTTGTTGGCCCTTTGAGATATGCACCGAAAAAGTTGTTAACACGTGTAAATTTGCTGCTTTTAACGGAAGATTGTAATATTAAAGAAGATGATAATGAACATGTTTGTGATGCAAGCTGTTCAAAAAATCATTATTGTTGACTAAATAATTTGTCTCGTCTAGTTTCTAGTCAGATTTCAAAACGTCACAGTAAATTATACTTTTGTGACGGTTGCTTAACTAATTTTAGATCACCATCAGCTTTAATATTACATCAAAAACATGACTGTAAACACGTCTTTACATTAACGCCCTCGACTGACTTAAAAGTAGATAAATTTGGAAAAGGTGTACCGGAAAATATTTTAAAATTCGATAGCATTGAAAAGCAGATGCGGGTTCCATTTGTTGTTTATGCAGATTTTGAATCTGTTTTAAAATCCATTAAAACAGTCGAACCAAACCCACAAAATTCTTACACCGTCAAGAGCTTAAAACATGAGCCATACTCTTTTTCCTATTTAATTAAGTGTTCTTTCGATGATTCTATTTCCAAGTTTGAGCTATATCGGGGAGGTGATGCGGCTAAAGTTTTTGTGGATCGCATTGAAACCGATTTAAGGTTTTTTTATAACACATATTTGAGAGATATTACACCAATGCGTCCTCTAACACCTGATGAGCAAAGAGAATTTCAAAACGCCAAAGTTTGTGGAATTTGTGAAGGTCCCTTCGACGAGACAGATATTAAAGTAAAAGACCACTGCCACATAACGGGAAGGAGAAGACATAGCGCCGCACATTCTATTTGTAATTTAAATTATAAATTACCAATTTTGTCCCCATCATATTCCATAATTTAAGCGGCTACGATAGCCACATGTTCATTAAAGAATTATGCAGATATGGGGATAAAATTGATGTAATAGCTCAAAGTAAAGAGAAATATATATCATTTACAAAGAGCATTTACATGCACGACTACGCTGATAAAAAAACAGGGCAAAACAAGGGAAAAAATTTTTAAAGTTGCGATTTATTGATAGTTTTAAATTTTTATCAACCTCATTGGAAAATTTGGGTAATGGCTTAAGTATTAACGAATTCAAAGAGACACGAAAACACTTTGTCGATGATGATAAATTTAATTTAATGCGTAGAAAAGGTGTTTTTCCATACAGTTTTGTTGATTTCATCGATAAGATGAATAACCCAAATTTACCAACAAAAAATCAATTTTATGATCACTTAGGTGAAGAACACATTAGTGATGAGTATTATGAGAGAGCTAAAGAAGTTTGGTACATGTTTGGGTGTAAGAATTTGGGGGAGTATTCTGACTTGTATTTAAAGTCGGACGTTTTATTATTAAGCGATGTTTTTGAGCAGTTTTGCGACACGTGTTTAAACGTTTACAAATTGGATCCTGCGCAGTATTACACTCTTCCAAGTTTATCATTTGACTGTATGTTGCGTATGACTAGGGTAGAATTAGAACTTTGAACAGACCTCGATATAATCCATTTTTTTTAAAAAGGTATTCGCGGCGGTATAAGTCAGTGTACCGAAAGAAAACATATTGCCAATAATTCCTATTTACCAGACTATGACCCTACAAAGCCTTCTTCATTTATAACATATCTCGATGCAACAAATCTGTATGGCCATAGTATGTTCCAAGCATTGCCGTTTGGTGGTTTTAAGTGGTTGTCAGAGCGCGAAATTCTCGATTTAAATGTTATGGATATCGGTGATGAGAGTCCGCAAGGATACGTTTTGGAAGTGGACGTGCATTATCCAGTAGAATTACATGATGCTCATTCCGATCTTCCTTTTTTAGTAGAAAATATCAAACCACCTACAGAAAAAGCAAAATTATCGAAATTAATTCCGAACTTAAATGATAAAAAAAGATATATTGTTCACTACAGAACTTTAAAACAAGCCATCAACCAGGGACTAATGGTAATGCGAACGCATAGAATTTTAAAATTCAACCAGTCAAAGTGGCTAAAAAAATATATTGATTTTAATACTGAATTACGAAATTTATCAACTACAAAATTTGGTAAAGACTTCTTTAAATTAATCATAAACGCAATTTTTGGAAAAACGATGGAAAATGTGGAAAACCGTAAAGACATAAAATTAATAACGCATTGGGAAAATGCTAGAGGGAAAGTCGGGGCACGAGCATTAATTGCACGCCCCAATTTTAATAGTAGATCTATTTTCACCAAAGATTTCGTTGCCATTCATATGGACAAATTAAAAATTACTTACAACAAACCAATATATATTGGGTTTTCCATATTAGACATTTCAAAAACTGTGATTTATGATTTTTTCTATAATTTCGTTAAGGAAAAGTTTGGTACTAATGCTTCTTTACTTTACACCGACACCGATTCGCTTATATTAAAAGTTTTTACAGATGATTTTTATCGCATAATAGCCGAAAATCCGGATAAATTTGATACGTCCAATTACCCCGGACAAAATGACTTTAATATAAATAAAAACAAATCGGTTTTGGGTAGGATGAAAGATGAATTTCCATGTGATCCGATAATAGGTTTTTATGGTACCGGGGCCAAAGCTTATTATGTATAGTCTTTAAATAGCGAATTAAAAAAAGCAAAAGGTATAAAAAAATCAGTTATCGAAAAGGAACTTCATCTAGATGATTATCGAAAAATAGTAGAGCACGGTGGATTAATATTTAGAAAAATGAAAACTTTTCGAAGTGACTTGCACGATGTTTATACAGAAATAATAAATAAAGTTGCCCTAACCCACCACGATGACAAACGTTATGTAATTCCCTCGTCTACAAAAACTCTACCTTGGGGGCATACAGACATAGACTTTTATAGGTCTGATCCTGAGCAGAATTTAGAAAATTTACTACAAGTTATTCAGTCGTTTTTGTAATTATATGCAATTGAACTGGAAAGTCTATATAGGGTTAAAAATTACTCCATAAGTATAGCTTTTATAATTGTTGTTTGAACTGCAAATAAAAAATTATTTTGTAAAAAAGTATAAGGCTGTGATTATAAACGAATTTTTACTAGCACGTAATGCATAAACAAAGAAAAACACATTCTTTAAATATAGTACACTGTATATATTCTAAATCTTAACATGTATGTATTCTTTTATACGATCCACCTACCCCCACAAAATTATATCACATTAAAAGTCAGGGTCATGTTTTAATTTTAATAAACTCGACCGTTAGCCCTACGAAATCATAACCTTGAACGAATGTGAAGGGTAAGAATCGGCGGTCGACCGTTTGCACTACGAAGTCATAACCTTGAACGAGTGTGAAGGACAGTAAGAATCGGTGGGAGCAGAATGTCTAGTGGGGGAAATAGACAAGCATAAAAGCGGGCTGCTTGCGAGAAGTTCTTCAGTGTAAAGCACACATCTTTACCTAAAGCGTTTAAGTTGACAGTGAAAGTAATAGTAAACAAGTTACAAGATGGCCAGCCAACTAAGTGTATTAATCGGGAACCAAACCCAAGAGTTTATCGGCGAACAGGATGAGTTGCAGTTCCTGACACCAGATGCATTTAAAGAACATTTTGGGGGGACTGATGTGCAACTACAAGAAATAGAGTTTCCGGAGGATGGTATGGACGCATTGTTGGACCTGGTCGTCGACCACCAGATGGCGGCACAAGATGCGGTGGCCCAAGTTGTCGACCACCAGGTGGCAGTGCAGGCTGTGGAGGAAGCACCAAAAATCGCCATCATCAGCGACGTGGTGGTGAAACCAGCTGCACCCACCACAACATCGGCGCTGAAAAGGCTCTTGACAACACCAACAAACAGGGACGCTTTTTATAAGAAAAGGAAGCAGACGCGACAAGAGCCTCAACCATCGACAAGTTTGGCCAAACCCGTTTCAGTTGTGGCTTCCCCGTCGCCCGTGGCCCACCACAAAAAAAGAAAGTCTACTAGGAAGAACGTTGCAGCGACCACTGTAATAGCAGCGGCTCCGAACATTCAAGCAGACCTCGAGGAGGAGCAGTTCCCTGATAGAATAAAAAAATCTATCGGGTGAATATTGTGTGATGTTGTCGGGGTTGTATGGTGCGCGTGGGCAGTTAAGAAAGCGCGTAATGGAACGCGATGCGGAAGTTGATGAGTGTGAGCGCCGCGTTACGGAACTTCAGAGGCGGCTGCAAGAGGTGCAAAATGAACTTAAAAATTTAAAAAGTGCAGCCGCCCAAAGTAAAAAAGACTTGGAGATACTAAATGAATATTGTATATAATATTTATTTGTACATACAGTATTCATTTAGTATCATTTAGTGTAGTAAAATAAGTTTATTTGTAATTTTGTATATAACTTAATTGTAATTAGACTGTACCTACTTAGGATATGTTGTGGACCGTCAGGGACTCCGACCAGATCCATTAAAAGTTGAGGCAATTGTAAATATTATACCACCGAAGAATGTCACAGAAATTCGCCGATTTATTGGTACAGCATCTTGGTACCGTCGCTTTGTTCCGAATTTTTCATCCACCATAGCTCCGATAACTAACTTGACTAAGAAAAATGTCAGATGGTCATGGACAACCGACTGTGATAGAGCCTTTAAAGCGATCAAGGAAGCTTTGGTTACAGCACCGATACTTACCTGTCCTGATTTTAACCGTCCTTTTGTCCTGCAAACCGATGCAAGCGCATATGGCCTTGGTGCAGTTTTAACACAGACTGTTGATGATGGTGAGGAAGTAATATGCTTCCTATCACGTTCACTGACTAAACAAGAAATGAAATATACAGGCACCGAAAAAGAGTGTTTGGCAGTGATTTGGAGTGTGGAGAAGTTGAGACATTATTTGGAAGGGGTACACTTCACGGTAGTAACTGACCACCATTCGTTACTATGGCTGCACAGACTAAAAGACCCTCAAGGTCGTTTAGCGCGATGGGCGCTTCGTCTGCAACCCTATGATTTTACCTTAATCCATCGCCCCGGTAAAGAGCACATTGTTGCCGATTTTCTGTCCAGATCCGTTCCTGTCTCCGCAGAAGCTATTGACACCGATGATAGTGATGTTCCGATGTCTTCCACCACTGATGGATGGTATAAAAATATGTTTGTAAGGCTGGAACAACGACCGGACAAATTTCCTGCTTGGCGTGTAGAAAACAACATGTTGTACAAATATGCTAGAACAAATCATCCGGACCTTGGTACTCCATCCAGTTCATGGAAAATTGTCGTTCCTAAGGATAAAAGGCGCCAGATACTCGCCCGTTGCCATGATATACCTGCTTCAGGTCACGTAGGCGTATTCAAGACCTACTGGAAAGTATGCCAACGCTATTATTGGCCTAAGATGAGGAGTGACGTCACGAGTTATGTGAAAGATTGTCGAGTTTGTGCCCAGCACAAAGTAGAACAAAAACCTCCTGAAGGATTAATGGGTGACCGTCCAGTGATAAATCAACCTTGGCAGTGTATCAGCCTGGATTATATTGGACCGTTTCCTCGTTCGAGGTCAGGTAACACTTACGTTCTTGTGGTTACCGATTATTTCACCAAATTCTCCGTTTTATTTCCTTCTCGTTCAGCGACAGCTAAATCTCTCACCAAACAGGTTGAAGAAGGTATTTTCCTAATGTTTGGATCACCACAGTTCCTAATGTGTGATAATGGAGTACAAATGAAGTCCAAGGAATTTCAGAACCTTTGTCAACGGTATAAAACGAAATTATTCTACACAGCATCTTATCATCCACAAGCTGATCCGACCGAACGAGTCAACAGAGTCATAAAGACCATGATGCGAGCTTATATCAAGAACAATAACCACCGTACCTGGGACGAGAACCTAGCTTCTATAGGCTGTGCTTTGCGAACATCAAGACATGAGACCACTGGCTTTACTCCGCATTTTCTTAATTTTGGGAGAGAACATAAAATGTACGGACAAGACTTTGCAGAAGAGACTGCTAACACCAATGCAGACCTTCAAGATTATGTCAGGAAAAGACAAGCCGCCTTTGTGAAATTATATCGCGAAGTTCAGGATAAAATTAAAACATCTCATGTTATAAATCAACGTAGATACAACTTACGTAGACGACCCGTTGAGTATGCACCTGGACAAAAGGTTTGGCGTAAAAACAAAAGTCTTTCCGATGCCGCGAACTATTTTAGTGCCAAACTGGCTCCGGCTTATGTGGGCCCGTTCATTATTAAGAAGAAAACAGGGTCCTGCACCTACGAACTTCAAGATCGAGCAGGACAAAGTAAAGGTGTTTGGCACGTAAAAGATCTCAAACTGTATAATCCATCGACCGCAAATGAGAGTTCAGATCATGATTAGTTTTACCTTTGAATATTTTTCTTTAATGTTACCTTATTCCGTTTTCCTTTAATACCTTTTTTTTATGCCCTGCAGTGGCGGGTGCAGTGGTGTTTGGATCCATCTGGGCGCGAGACTTGATGGATTTGAACACTATCGCTTAGAATTGTGCTGCACTGGTGAACTAGTGGAGGTAGGAGCCCTCCGAAAGCCGTGGCAAGCTAGGCCTTCAGTCAACTTGCTGCTATTGCGCGTAGTAAGTCTGCCTTCAGCATTTTTACTACTTTTACTTGCTATCATCGCTTTGCGTCTTTGCTTATGGCATGATCTATCTTTACCTTATCTTTAAATTTCTTTGATTTTAGTGGCATTAGTAACGTTAACTTAGAGTTTTTTTTTTCTTTTGGCAGTGTCTTGCAGACACCCATCTTGGCGCGAGACAGGATGAGAGTAGACACGGCGCAAGGTCATTAGTTTTTTTTTTCCCTTAAGGCGATGATTTATTTTATTTGTTAGTTCAACTACCTGAAATTTAGCATTTTTTTTTTATTTGAGTCATTAATTCATTAATATCTTTTAGTAACTATAAATTTACCTTATCTGAACTTACCTTAAATTACCTTATTTGAATTTACCTTAAATTTACCTATTTTGAATTTCGTAATACACTGATTGCAATTGTACTTGACAATTAGTTTTGGATAATTTATGACCTTAATCTGTATCTTGCTGAGTGATTTCGTTATCCTAGCTTGATCTGATGTAGTGTCCTTATTGTGACTTTCTTACCTTACCTTACGTTACCTTGATTATCTTACCTTACCTTGATTACCTTATCTCACCTTACCTTTATTACTTTATTTTATTTTGGGTTTAATTATTCAGTTAATTTTACCTTCATATCTTCCAAGCCTTATTTAAGTCATTGGCTTGGTTACTTTATCTTACCTTGGGTTTAATTATTCGGTTAATTTTACCTTGATATCTTCAAGTCTTATTTAAGTATTTGACTTGGTGTTTCTTACCTTCCCTTGATTTACCTTATCTTTTCTTGTGTTGAATTATTAACTTAATTTTATCTTGATATTTCTTTATAGTCTTATTTGACGGGCTATTTTCGTTATCCTGGATTTGACTTTGGCCTATGTAGGTCTTTGTACCTAGACCCCTATTTTCGTAGTTCTATATTTGGTCTATAGTTTAACTAGACAAAATAGAACTTTCCCGATTTTGACTTATTTGTCCCTATCTCCTTGTTTAGGCTGCGCGGTGTTGGGTGCTACCGAATGTCGCTTCGACGTTCTTTGTTGGAACTATTGATCCTTCGGAGAGCAGACCGACTGGAAGGGCTGTTCGGGGGGGGGGGGCGGAAGTCTGACCCCTGGGGTATCATTTTGCCCATCGAACTTGTTCGGCGGGCCAGGGGAGGGCCAACCTACTTTGTTCGGCCTGAGCTCAAGTCGGCCTATTAGGTTGCGACAGGCCGGTGGCAGTGCCACCTTTCAGAGTATCCTGCCTAATTTATTTTGTTTCATACAGGGACTGATGTACTACCCATTCGGTGCATCTTTTAGTTTAGTGTCTACTATAATTCACTTCCTTATGCTCGGTGGAACATATGGGCTATCCCTTTCTCTTCTTAAATTACCTTGGTTGTATATTAGTTATCCTTTCTTTTTAGTTTTTCCACCCTTTGGTTGACTCGACGCGTGACAGTTGGTTATCTGTTTTGGGACGCTCTGGAGTGAGGCTAGTACACGAGGTACCTCACGCTTTCTTCGAGTGTTACGCAATGCTAGCCCCCTTACCATCTTTGGGTTAATGTTACCAGGCTGTGCTTCCTGCACCCTGAAGTTTTATTCCACCCCGGAAACTCCTGGAAGGGTCGCTGGGTGTCTAGCGGCGAGGGGACCAAAGTTAATTTTTATTCTGAATTATTTTGGTTATTGTAATATTTTGGGTTGGTGGTTACCTGAGTTGGTGGGTGTAGTAATCCACTAAGCTGCGGGTATTATTTTTAGTAGGTGTCTTTATAGACAGTTTGAGAAATTACCTCATTATGCCTTTGGGTTGTTTTCGTCTGTATTGGAACCACTCTGGTTCCTGAATTTTCATTTTATTTCTTTTCTTGGTTAATTTTGGTTGGCTAGGGTTGTCGGCCATGGTGATGCTTCGCCTAGCGGAAATTTCGGTCTCTCGGATTTCAAATCCGGACCGATCTACGTGGCCCTACACTATAAAAAGCACATTTGGATTTCTTGGTGCTGAGGTGTTTGGCTGCCGTCAAGCGTGCCACGATCTACGAACCCGGTTTGGCTTTTCACTGTCTTACTTTTCTTTGAAAATTTAATCTTTAACTTTAACTTAGTAGGTTTTTGCCAAACCCAGACCATACCTTTAGTATTTTATTTCTTTATTTTCTTTTATTGGGTGCTGATATGATGAGTACGGGTGTATTATGACCTTGGTGGAAATTCCGGAGCTGGGGACACGTCTTCCCAGTTTTGGTCTATGTGGCCACTATACCATTATGGCGCAGTTGACTTTGCGGTGCGGAAATGGTGGCTGCCGTCAGAAACACTCAGACCAGTCATATCATGCCAGAGTTTCTTTTTGGTTTAGTTTTTCTTCTGGTTGTGTGAGTATAAATTTCGTTAGTAGGGATCCACTAGTGTCTTTCACTTTCGTCCGTTGCTTCCTAGGGGAATACCCCCGGAGCTCCGGTAGTTAATTTTTTTTGCCTTACCTTGTAAATACTGTAGATTTTTGGAGTACTTATCGTCGGTTAATTTTCTTGAGAAAATTTCCCTCCTTTCGTAGGAGAGGGGGAGTTGTTACGGTTTGTTTTGTCATACGAAATTAAAGTATTATTATTATAGCAGTTGCAACAATTAGTTGAGTTTTAAGACTTCGACCTACCTTTTTGAATATATTCCCTTATTCCTTGAACGTTTTATTTTGATTTGTTTTCCATTTAGTCAAAATTTTTCCTAACCTCGAATTTAATTTTTGCAAATTTTCCGTCACTAGTCTGTCTTGGATCCAGCCTTGTTCTCCCTCATTCTGTATAGTTAATCCCTAAGAGAATACGTCTGAATTTGGCCCTAAAAACTATATTTGCCAATAAATATAAATTAGAATTTGTTTACAATGACAAACGTAAAACGTCATTTTTGACATTTGAATCGGCTGTAATTATTTTCTGTCGAACCTGTTGCCTAAATCTCAGTGTACTGTCCTGAGCCGACCTCTGTGACTGTTAGTGGAAAACGTCGAAGCCAGGAACGATGGAATCTGCGTTCTGAGTTCTAGGTCCCTTGATTTTAAAGGTTTCTAATGTTCATTCATGCATTACGGTTCGAGGTTGACCAAAATCGTAGGTGGGGTGCATTTGTACTGCCAATTGTACGAACTATTAATGAATGTCGGTTTATGGACATGGAAACATGTATTTGATTGCTGGTATATTGCCGTTGTTCATTGGTTAAGTTAATTTTTACTGGCAGAATATTGCGCCAATGGGGTGGAAGGGAATGCCATTGAATCAAAGCTTTCAGAACTGTATATAATTGGGTACCAAGGTGTACTTCGAGACAACCCTGTGGCGTCACTTTTGCAAGAAAATCGATATTGGAATTTTTGCCAAGGATTGGGTGTGGCACCGGAGCAGAGCTTTATTTTCACAAACTGATCGCGTCGTCGACTGTATCGTATTCTAAAGTCTTTAGAAAGACACCCAGAAATTTGGATCCGTGAATGCGGTACAACTAATTTCTTCCACGTTGTTTTGTTATTTGCCATTTTGGCGTTACCTTGTGGTCGAGGGAGACCGTTTTGAGTTTGTTTGTAGAAGATGTACGACGTCTTTTCGTCGGATTTTGGGACGACAGCGGATATGTTGATCTAAGACCCGCCACAAAAACTACAGGGTCTTTCTGCTGCGATACAGCAATCTTTCCGCTTATTGAAAGACATACACCTACAGTCTTTCCTTTTGGCTGGAAGGCAGCAATCTTTTACTGGGGGAACACCGCTACCCCGCAACTTCTTTCGGGCTGGGAGACATCTCCAGTCCTTCATCGTGCTGAGTCAGTTAAGCTGTCTAGGACACGTCAGCATTGACCTAAGACACCATCATCAGGGGACGAACCCCTTCAGGCAACCTTTTATTTTTTTATTATAATCAGTATCACCTGTTACACGATAACCACTTGTTTCAATTTCGGCTCTAACCATGGTTAGCAATCTTTGCTTTTAAAGCGGCTTAGTACTTTTCTTTATTTTATTTCCCCCTTCAGGGTTTACTACAAATTGTTATAATAATAGTATAATAATAATAATCCCTAATAATTTTATTGTATCAAATTTCACAAATTGACAGAATACACCGATGTGACATTCAAAATTTTTCTCTAACGAATCTGTAATATATTAGTAAATTTGTTTTTAAAGGTAGTGTTTTATTTGCCTCACCAGACAGCGCAGTTTCTTGGATTTATTTTTTTAATATGGTAACTTTATGTGAGTGAGTGAGCTGAAAGGGAGATCCCAACACTATCTAGGAGGGTTTCTGTTTTTGACCCGGCATTAAAACAGTGGCGCCCTCAAACCCCCCCTCTCTCCGGCATTGGAGCTAGGGCATTTTTTTTTGGCACGCATGCGCAAGCCTCTCGCCTTCAACTCAACTCTTTACGTGAGTTAATTTTGTAAATTCTCAATATTTTTATTTTCTTAAATTTTTACCGAACTTTGAATTTTTAATTATGAATGGTAAGTAGAAGTAAAATTCTTCTTCTGTGCGAAAAAGAGCATGGCAAATTTTGGCGCCCAACGTGGGGCCTTCAAACAAAAAGAAACTGCGTTTGGTGAGACCAGATAGAGCACTTTGGTACTAACATTATCAAAATTTTTTTTTAAATTTTCATTTATCGATATTTGCGCTTCTGATATGTTGTCTTACCTCTGATGAGATTTTTTTGCTGATAACGCAATATTTTTTTTTGCGGCCTACCTATTGTTTTGTTGTAGCCATCAGAACTTCGCTGTTCTGACGGGTTTTCGTTATTCTTTCTGTTAGGACATCGCTGTCCTAACCGGTTTATTTTTTTTTTAAATCTTTTTGGCGAAGTTTAATTAGTGAAAATTATCTGAAAATTTAGTTGTGCAAATTATTTGCAGTTTACAGTGTCAAGTGCAATCAGTGTTAATATTTTATTGATTTTTCTTTAAATTTATTTTTGCTTGTGTATTATTTGACTCGTAATAAGTTACGATGGATTACAGTATGAGAGTGCATTACCTTAGAAAGGATATGCTCATTTATGAGTTGCAAGTTCGTGGCATTCCAGCTGATGAAACGAAAACTGTCGAAAGCCTTCGTGCATCTTTACGCCCATTGTTGCAGATGGAGAAAGTTAGTAAGTCTATAAGTCACCCTCCCTATAATATGGATTTTGCTGAAGAAAGAGCTTATGTGGCGACTAACTTGAGGAAGACTAAATTGGCGATTAAGTCCGTTACTGGAGAAAAAGCCAAGACCAAATTTGAACGTCTACAGACACACTTGGTCCATCTTCTCAACCGAATTGATCGTGTACCAGTTAACCAACTGTCGTCAGAGGATGCTGACGCACGAGCAATATTAATCGCAGAAACCTTATCTGCTCTTGACGAGCTAGAGCAAGTATCCAGACGAGATCCCAACTTGAGTGTATTATTGGATGCAGCACGTTCGGGAGGTTCTGATTCTGATGATTCGTCAGAAGAGGAAGTGCCTCGACCGACTCAGCATGGTTCAACGCCGAATAGACAGCCAGTGTCAAACTTCAAGGCACTACGTATAGAAAAATGGGGCCTTAAATTTACAGGAGACCCCAAGAGTATGTCAGTCCATGGATTCTTGGAGAGAGTAGCTGAGATTGGCTCGTAACGTATCAGAAGGAGAACTGTTTGAGTCTGCCATAGATTTATTTGAAGGCAAGGCATTGAATTGGTTTAGAGCGAACCGTTCCCGGTTTAACAGCTGGAGAGAACTTGCTGAACTGCTTTGCAGACACTTTGAACCACCAGATTATCGTGCTCGACTCTTTAAAGAAATGCTCGAGAGGACTCAAGATCCATCAGAAAGCATAGTGGACTATCTTTCAAGCATGCAGGCTCTGTTTCGGCGTTATGGTTCCCTCAGTGAGGATGCAAAGTTGGACATGATAGCTAGGAATTTAGCTCCATTTTACACCACTCAGTTACCCATAGTGAACTCATTGGAAGAATTAGAGGAGCAGTGCCTGGTTTTAGAAGCCAAGAAATACCGTGCAGAACATTATGTACCGCCATCTCGGAAGCGACAAGGATTTGTAGAACCTGATTTCGCCTTCGTCTCAGATATGCAAGAAGCCTTACCTCCAACTAAGGTCAATGAAGTGAGACATGTCAACCCTCCTACTACCAATAGAGGTCCTAGAGAATTAGTCTGTTGGAATTGTCAACAAACTGGACATTTTAATCGAGATTGTCAAAGCCCAAGAAAAACACACTGTTATCGTTGTGGAACACCTAATGTCACCGTAAGATCTTGCCCTAAATGTGCTAATTCGGGAAACTCTTCCCGGAGGAATCAATAGGTCGTACGATTTCTCCCAATACCAAGCGTGTAACGACCAATGATTTCGATTTTTCATCCAAAATTCTTCTAGATTTCATCATTAGTCACGCACGAGGAGATCAACGTCCATATTTGGAAGTTTCTGTCATAGGCACACCTATACGAGGTTTGCTGGATTCTGGTGCCACTCGAACACTTGTTTGCCTTCCTGGATATGAGTTGCTACGGAGTTTGGGACTGCAACTTTTAGGTAAAGAAACAAGATGTACAGTTGCTAATGGAGAGAGCTGTTCTGCTATTGGTTACATGCAAGTACCGTTTAGTTTAATGGGAAAAACCCGCATGATAGATGTGTTAGTCCTGCCTGCACTGGCTCATACCTTAATTTTGGGAGTCGATTTCTGGAAGAGCATGGGAATCGTACCAGATTTGAATCAGGATGTTTGGCATTTCGCAGATGAAACGAATTCTACTCAAGTACTTAGCATACGGGATGAGAGTACCCTTACTATTGCTCAGCGAATGACTCTTGATAACTTAGTCAAAGAAAAACTTGCTTTAATGGGTACAGGCCTGGGATGTTGTAAGGTGGCTGAACATGTTATTGAAGTGGAGCCAGGTACGAAACCTGTCAAACAAAGATATTACCCTGTGTCTCCATTTAAGCAGAAAATTATCGACGAAGAACTTAAACAAATGTTGGAAGATGGAGTCATCGAACCTTCGAAGAGTGCTTGGTCCAGTCCGATATGTTTAGTGCGCAAGAAGGATGATTCCTACAGATTTTGTGTAGATTACAGAATTTTGAACAGTTTGAGCAAGAAAGACGCATATCCCTTGCCCTACATTTCTGCCATTTTGGACCGCCTGAGAGATGCAACTTACCTCAGTTCCATCGATATCAAATCCGCATTTTGGACAGTTCCCTTAAGTGAATCTTCGCGTGAATATACTGCATTTACCGTCCCTGGAAGAGGACTATTTCAGTTCCGTCGCATGCCTTTTGGTTTAACCAATTCACCAGCAACCTGGCAGCGCATAGTAGATACCGTCCTTGGAGCAGACCTTCAACCAGCGGTCATGGTATATCTGGATGATATAATTCTCATATCTCAGGACTTTGATGAACACCTACGTCTGTTGGGCTTAGTTTTCGACCGACTACATGAAGCGGGACTCATAGTTTCACTAGAAAAATGTCAGTTTTGCCTGCCAGAATTGAAGTACCTACTCAGTAGATTTAAGTAAAAAAAAAAATGTGTGTAGTTTTTTATTCTTTGTACATACAGTATTCATTTAGTGTAGTAAAATAAGTTTATTTGTAATTTTGTATATAATTTAATTGTAATTAGACTGTACTCAGTAGATTTATGTAAAAAAATGTGTGTAATTTTTTTTGGATAAACGATTATTTCAAAATATTCTGTTTTTTTATAATAAATAAGATCCTTTTCTACTGAACAACAGTGAACGGCAATCAATGCTAAAAATCATCGAGCTCAAAATTTAGGTATAAAACACAGTTAGTTTAAAATTAGGAAAATAGTTGAGTTAATACGTCTTTTAAAAATCGTAACGACTAGTGGTTACTTCCACAGTATTAATTAAATTATTGTATTATTTTTGAAGTCGTTTCCACACCAGCTTAGTTATGTTTTTATCCACAAACATAACAGGAACTAGACTTCACCGGCGCGTTATAATTGTATACGTGCTTTCCCCGGTAGGCCTATATGCACGGTCCTTAAAAGGACTACTACGGTTGGTTGCGTTGGTTGCGTTCTTGTTGCCTCCTCTCCAGCACGCTTCGTGGTGCTGGACGGTACCTTGGCTGCGGTACCGTAGGAGACTCTATTGCCGGCGGGCGCTCTTCGTCTTCATCAGAGATATTACTAAGGCAAGATCATCTGATGGATGCGCGCCACCAACCTGTATGTTCGCCGGCGTAAGAGTCACACAACCAGTACACTTTTTGTTTTTAAAACTGTATTGTTGACAGTCTGGGCATTCTTCATACCCATTAACCGAAAACGGTTTCACAACGGCTCTTAACTTTTCCATTGCTATCGAATGAATGATGCTCCTCTCGAAGCGAGCTGGGTTTTATGCTAAAAAGTTTCTGAACTGAAAAAAACCTCTTAGCACAGATAAAATGACACACCTACCTATTTAAATCATGATATTTTCAGGGTGCATAAAACCATTCTAACTCATTAACAAAAGAAGAAACGTTAAAGTCAACTATAATGGAAATGATGGGACATTATTTCTTTACAAAAGATTCTATTTTTTTTTTTCATTTAATGTATCCAGCCACCCTCTAATTCATTTAGCACCCATCTAAATGCTATTATATCTCAACAGATGGCAACTTTTTCTATAATAATTTTACAATGACAATGTGATATTTTCATAGAATATAATAGAAATAGAGTTGTGTAGTGAACGGTGATAATATAATGACACTATTCAGTAACGCAGCGGGATACCATTCGTTTCTAACAATTGGTCGTTTACCGGGCATTCAAAGGTATCTGACACATAAAAGCATAATATATTAGCTCTTAAATAACTTTTAGTAAACGTACCAAAGAGAAAGATACTATTTATGTATCCCGAACACAAAATAAATAGGTAATCATATTTTATACAGGGTGTTGAATTTTGATGTGTGAAATTCTCTTATAGGCCAAACAATAGAGCGATTTGTCATGACATTAATCTTATTAGAAAACCGCCTGTGCCATCATCTGAAAGACGATCCGTAGATGATTCCTGTTATATTTCCAACTCTGAAATGTTTTCCTTTAATTTGTTATAAACATTTTTAAACAAAAAAAAACAAAAAAACGCGATTGTTTTAGTTTTTTGCTTATAAAATGGAAAGTAGTGAAGCAATCTTAATAGTGTAAATGGACGATTTCTAGAGAATAAAAATACGAATAAAATGAGAGGTCGAACGTCCCGATAGGATAAGTAGCAACGGAGAAAATCCGGAAAAATCGAAAAATTAATAGTTTTTTTTTAAATTCATAAATCGCCCATTTTTAAACGTAGAGGGCTAAACGTTGGGAAAAAGTAGCAATTTATAGCTACTTTATGCGTGCAAAACCCCCACGCTGTCCGACGATTAGTTTTGCCACAATCGTCATTTTGAATTTTTCAGGACACTATTTTGCAACAGGTCTGGATGCTCTATGGATCGTCCGATTTTAATTATTGAAACGGATTTGAAAAGCAAAAGTTTAATTGAACAATATGTATATTTTAATTTCTCCATAAAATGCTACGAAACCGGTTGAAAATGTGCATAAAGATGCGTGAAAATGGCCGAGCGCGCGAATATTGGCTCCCCTTCGCTCCGCTGCTCTCCACTACGCAAAAAAAGTGATTTTTTTAGTTTTTGCTTATACAATGGAAAGTAGTGAAGCAATCTTAATAGTGTAAATGGACGATTTGTAGAGAATAAAATAACGAACAAAATGAGAGGTCGAACGTCCCGATAGGATAAGTAGCAACGGAGAAAATCCGGAAAAACCGAAAAATTAATAGTTGTTTTTATTCATAAATCGCCCATTTTTAAACGTAGAGGGCTCAAACGTTGGGAAAAAGTAGCAATTTATAGCTACTTTATGTGTGCAAAATCCCGACAATCGTCATTTTAATTTTTCAGCACACTATTTTGCAACAGGTCTGGATGCTCTATGGATCGTCCGATTTTAATTATTGAAACGGACTTGAAAAGTAAAAGTTGAATTGAACAATATGTATATTTTAATTTTTCCATAAAATGCTACGAAACCGGTTGAAAATGCACGTAAAGATGCGTGAAAATGGCCGAGCGCGCGAAATATGACCAAAAAATAGTTTAAATTAGTCCAAATCTTTTGTGCTTTACACTTTGGCTGTAAAGAGCCGGGAAATGCCTTAAACAAATTATGAAAATGGTACAAAAAATCCTTATTTCCCATTATTTTCAAATAAAAAAAATAACCTCGGAAATTGGTTAAGGGTAGTAAAAGAAACGTTTTAGTCTAATACAATTTTTGCATAAAGTGTTGGGAAATGCCTTAAAAAAATTATGAAAATGCTAAAAAAAATTGGAAATTTTTATTTCTGATTTCATTCAAATTTAAAAAATGTCAAAAATAGAAGTTCACTAGAAGCTTAGAGGAAATTAAAAAAAAACATGAATACTACATAATTCTGTCTTTATTGTGGACACGAACAAATATAATATGTTTAAAATTATGGTGTCATGTAATTAATGTATCATCTAAATAAAAATAGTGACTAAACGATGGTATAGTTAAAGTTGTTTCGGGTCATCTTGCTCTAACTTTCCAACGTTACCCCCATGGGCTTTACTAAGCTCACTATCTATGTATTGTTTCATTTGTCGTATAATTTCATTTATTCTAGAATGGATGTGTCCTTCAAGATATTTTTTTGCAGTATCAATAATAATAAATGAAGACTCTTTCACAGCTTTGTGCGTCTCTTGAACACATTGAGCAAGGTGCACATCAACATAATTTCGTGTAACCCCGTCTTCTCCTTCTAATGGTTCTCCTAAATTACATAATCTTTTTCGATTAATATCATAATTTCCGTCCGGTGTAAGCTTAAACCCTATTCCTGAAGGACCGCGACGGATAGATTTGGTGTCATTAAATTTTCTTTTGCGACCAAACTTATCAATAGTGTTTACATTCGAAATTGTGAATATAGACTGACAAAATCATCACCTCCGGTTTTAATATATACAAATTTCTTTCGTAAATGTGTGTAAGTAAAGTATTACATACCGAATTTTTTAATAAAGTACCATGTTTGCACAAACACGAACTTGACAATAATTTTTTAAATGATAATGTATATCATTACAAATGTAGTTCTGACTTGTAAGATTTTAAGATATTTTCCCTAAATGTAAAATTTCTTAAAAATAAGGATGGGTGCCCCTCCTCGAACTCATCTATGTTTAGCAACCATTGAAATCTAAACTCCTATTACTAATTTTTAAGAATAGCTCACCCTATTCGCATACACATACTTTCTGTGTCTAGTTACATCGATAAAATAAAAACACAAACAATTTCATTTTTTTATTTTATTGTGGGCCCCCAAATTTTGCTTAATACATTTAAATTGTAATACATAAAACAAAACACTTAAAACTAATAGATAGATCTGTTTGTAACTGAACCATTTAAAACATTGTATGTAAAATAGGAGTCGTGAATTATTAATGCATACACTTTAGTGTCTTTTGGAAATTTATTGTTACGTGTTTCAAACACTATTTTCACATCTACCGTAGAGGACTTCACTGCTTCCGGCTGATGACTACAGTCAATTACAAAAATTGGGTTATGTTGGCATTAGTAAACTTGATGGCATCCTTTTCCCGCTTATCATAATTGCTGTTACTTTGGAAACCGATAATGACATAACGAGGTTTGTCCAAGCTCGTGCTAGTTCTCAAAGCCCACACATCTGAGGAAGTTTCTCGCAGAGCAGGTAGTTCATAAAGGTCCCAATTCCGATAAGCCATTTGAATATTTGCGTTATTTCCACTTTTACGAGACAATTTTTAACTTTTGGCGATCATCAGGAATAATATGCCGTATTTTCCATTCGATCTTATTTATATTTATGTCTGCATTTGTTTCAGCAATATACGAATTTCTAAATGTACGGGCAATGATTAAAATCAGCTCCTGTTTAACATTGAAAATACCCTTGTTATAATCTTCGGCAAATCCCATTAAATATTTTAGTGGTAATTTTCCTGAAAACGTGTGACTTGTGGGATCTAGGATATCTTGCTTTTCTTTGTTTAGACCCCAACCACATGTTAAGAGAGCCTTTGAATGTGAAGAGCCAAATGAAGTCATTGTTTTTAAAGCTGTAGTAATACCTGGTTTTCGGACAACTGCCACATGTTCACCACCCATCTCGTATCTGATTTCATCAAATAGAAACGCGAGAGCATTATTGGAGAGTTGACACTTTTTAGTAATATCTTTAGGTGTAAAACTTCCTTCAATGTAAATGTAACTGTCACATATGTCTAAAATTATGTCTTGAAATTGAACGGAGACACGGATTTCGTCTGAATTTTTAAAGGTTGGAGATCCATACGGTTTATAGGTGTGTTCTTGCAAACTTACGATAGAGTTGTCCAGAATTGGTTCAGTAAAAACCTCGATTTTATCACTGGTAGTCATCATGGTTTATGCTTTCTAATTTTTAGCCCAATGGATTTTAAAAACTCTAAATCCCTTCTAGAGAGATGTTGTTGGCGATTATGTGTTTCCGATCGGAGGTGCGGAGAACGAATGACGTATCTTTGGGTAACTGGTTTATTTTTATGTTCTTTTACAGATTGACGCATCGAAGAAAGCATATTTAAGTGGCGATTAAAACGAAAACCCATAATTAGGCTATTTTCTTCAATTCAAGTTTGATGATGATTTTCTCTCCTCTAAAGTCAATCAAGTCACCGTTGTCGTCCAAGATGCGTAGAGTGATGTTGTCTATGAACTGACGACCGCTAGGCTGTATCGGCATATAAATAATATTTTGTGTTGTGGTTCTTTCGATAATTTATATCCTGGTTCAACATCTATATCAAATTCAAATAATATATGACATTCTTGTGAGTTTAGGTATGCTTCAGATGAAATATTACAATCGATTCTCACAATGCGCACATTCATAATATTAACTAGAAATTTGGATTCATGCTTCTGGCCACTTTTCAGTACGATACTTCCAAATCGCAAAATTTCCCCAACGCTATTTTCTCTAGTAAAGTCAATAATTAATTTGGATTTTATTTCACACTTCATTGTACTATTATTAGCAGTCAGTGAAAACATATTTTCGTCCACATTGTTTAAAGTTTTTTTTTTAAAGAAGCAATCATCGCCTTTTCAATGTCGCCAATTTCGTATGCTCCTGGAGGGATTCTTGTTACATTATAAATTGCTTTATCAGTTATCTTGTAAGCAAAACAATTGTTAGTTTCGGTAATGTTAAAAATAGAATTATAAGTATAGAATCCCACAAGCGCCAACCCATATTGGTTTAACTGATTCAATTCAATAGGTGGATAGAAGTCGGAGCTTAAGACGCTGGATCGTCCTGTTGGTGTGAATGTGTACGACATGACTGACGACAGTGTATACTTGCTGGTATTCTTATGGCTTTTTACCGCAATTTACACAATCAAAACTTAAAATTTTTTAACCCGTTGTAATGAGTTTGTACTGTTTTCAGCATGAATATTTATATCACTTATTTTACAGTAACAACAAAAGAGTCTTCTAACTGCTGGTCCATCGGCATCATCTTCACCCAAATTATTGCTGATATAGTGTTCGGTAGAATACTGGTACTTCAATATATCAATGTCGTTTTTGAGGTGTTCTGGCAACTTTTCCCATACAATTGCGATATCATTCGGTGCACAAGCGATCATTACTTCTTTAGGCATGTTTTTTAACTCTTCCCTAGTCATTTTTAATAATCCACCACGATCGGAGAATGCTTTAAGAGATAAGTGCATCTTTTTATAATTGTCACGATCCATCTGTGGGGTCATTTCTATTTAGTTTAATGCGTAGAGAGAAACTTCAAGCACAAATGCCCACACCACACTGTTCCAAATTTCTGTTGACGATCGTATGTATAGTAAATATTCTGTGCTGCCTCAGAACCAGTTTTTAAATATTGTATTAATTCCAAAGGTGGGGTTAAATCGCCGAAGCTATCGTAGTAAGTTACATCTGAATTAACCTTTTTATGTGCTACCCAGCGAGTCCCTATTCCCTTTATACTATCCAAATTAATTATTGCTGCTTCGTGTTGTCGCGAACCGCGTGCTGGCAGAGCATCTGTCATAAATACGCCTCTGAAATATGGAATTTTCATTAGCAAAGCATACTTTTCCAGATCAGTATTGGATAGAGGTCGTTTGGGTAGCAAATTAATTGGTTTTTTTGTTTATTGTTGCTCATAAATAATCCTAACCCCGATCTATATGGTTTTAGGAACAAACCATTTCCTTTCCAATTTAAACTTAATGACCCACCTGTTTTCTGTACATTTGCGTTTTTTATTGTTTTTCTAGCTCGCACTATTCCAGCTGCCCCACCTGCTAGAGACCCTAATGCTGACAAACCTGCAAATATCGGTATTAAAAGCAGCAACCCAACCCATCCCACTTTGGGTATAGGTATTATTCTAGGCGTACGAATTTTTCGTTTTCCACCAACATTTTTCATTGGTTTTCGAGCGGCCGCCAATGCCACATTAGAAGCTTTAATAACATTTTTTTCAATAATTTTTTTACCTCCAGCTTTTAATAGTTCTGCACGAATGGGTATTCTAATAGATGATCCAAAAGAAACTTTTTTTACACGTTTATTGGGTTTCGGTCTAGCTTTCCTTGGTTTTCCTCTGACTGTTTTTTTTTTATTGAAATACGTGATACGCCCATCCCAAATCGCTGTTTCGTTTTCATTATATTAGTTACTAACCAAGCAGCAGCTTTTTCACTTAAACTTGCTTCTTTCGATTTAACTCTTTCCCAAGCACGTTGTTCAAGTTCGTTATCGGCGTGCTGTCGCGCACTTGAGTTCTTGTTATTTAGATACAACAAATCGTGTTTCTTGCAGGCTGCGTCTAAAGAATTAATTCCTTGATCGCCTCTTGCCACACGTTTTAAAATTTTTGTACCAGGTCCACAAAACTGGTAGCCGGGTATATGAAACTCGAAAGGAAGCTTATTAATAATCTTCTTCAAAATACGGGACCGTCCACTTCGTTTGGTGGGTGACATTTAACTGAGAAGTAACACCAACAATCAATTATAAAATAGTAACTTCTATTGTATGTAAAATGCGAATTGTTAAGCTTAAAGAAAAACTTGATATTGACAACTTGGATGAAAAAGTTGGATCCGGACATGCGCGCCATGTCATAAGACGACATGGTCCTTTACTACCATTATCAATTCGTGGACTAGTAATAGGACCATCAAATTGTGGAAAAACAAATGTTATGATTTCTCTGCTTACTCATCCTTTAGGACTGCGTTTTGAAAATGTTTACATATATTCCAAATCATTGTATCAGCCAAAATATGAATATTTAAGGAGCATTTTGTCACCGATTAAAGGGTTAGGCTACTATACTTTTAGCGATGCATCAAACATTGTAGAACCTTCAGATGCCAAACCAAATTCAGTTTTTATTTTTGATGATGTTATGTGTGAAAAGCAGGATGTGATACGTTCATATTTTAGCATGGGACGTCATAAAAACATCGATTCGCTTTATTTGGCGCAAACGTATTCTAGAGTTCCGAAGCAAGTAGTACGTGATAACGCTAATTTAATTATTATGTTTAAACAGGATGAGATGAATTTACGCCACATATATTCTGATCATGTTTCACCAGATGTTTCATTTCAGAAATTTCAAGAAATGTGTTCCAAATGCTGGGACAACAAATATGTTTTTTTAGTCATTGACAAAGATAGTGACCTAAATGCTGGAAGATATCGTAAAGGATTTGATAGCTATATAGTTCTGTAATGACACCGGAAACGCCTCATTTCGTTTTTGGACGATACCCCGTTAACATCATGGATACAAACATTGATTTAAAACGGAAACTGTTGGAAGCTACAGATGCTGTAAGAAAAAAATTTAGACAGATAAAAGCAAACCAAGCCCAAAATAAATTTGAATTGGAGAAATTTTACGAGCCGGTTACAAAACCTCTGACATCTATATCGAAAGTGGTAAAGCAAAAAGCATCCAATGTAAAACAAGAACCTGTAATAAAATCGCAGCCTTTTATTAGCACCAAATTAAAAGAACCATCAGAAACGTTCGATTTCGATTTTCCACAGAGTTATTTTCATGCATCTACACCTGAAACGCAAAGAGATAAAATCACAAGAAAAACTCTAATGGACACAACAGATACTGAAATAGAGGAACCAATATATGAAACACCATCTTCATCAAGAAAATCGATTGAGAAATTGGACTATATAACTATATAAATTTCATCAATCGCTGGATAAATCATCACACAAAAAAATCTCTTCGTATTTAGGCGGATTGAAACGATATCCATCTCAGTATGATACCATTTATGGGGTACGTTTCGGTTCTAAATCGGATAAGAAAAAGATGTTTGTTGGCCATTCAGAAGTACGTTTTCACGAAGGAAAAGTAGCAATATTTAAAAATGATCGCAGTGTCGCCATATTTCAGGGCACAAAGGATCTTTACGACTTACTTTTTCTAAAGAACCCACCAGTAATAAATAATGAGGAAAGGATAAGCCCAAAAATACTTCAAGATTATAAAGACATTTGAGAGCTAACAAATGCTGCCCATAAACACTATAATAAAAATCAAGAATTAATAGAGACCCGATGGCCAAATTATGTTCGTATAATAAAACCGTCAATAACAGGAACTAAATTGGGGGGTGCTATTCGAAAAAATGCAGGTAACAAATTACCTGCAAAGAAACATCTCTCTTCCTGTACCACCTATGTTTACTGGAACAAGCCAAAGGAATTAGTAGATAGATTAAAATTATTATGGAGTTCTAAGATCGCTGGTCACACCGGACACGATAATGAAATTATATCCAGTATAGAAGAACTTCGAGAAGAAGGTATAATTTATTAAGTAATACAATCGTATCTTTTGATCAGTGTTCGCTGAGACATGGAGCCCAGCAATGAAAAGCTCAAAACAGTTAAAGAACTTCATAAGAATGCAAGAAAAAATTTTCCTAGAAGGCGTACCATAATTAAGGGTTACAGAGATTTGTGGCAAATAGATTTGGCAGAAATTCAACAATATGCTAATGAAAACGGTGGATTTCGTTATTCTTGTATGCATAAATTGTTATTCAAAATACGTGTACACTAGACCAATTAGAAACAAAACAGGAGTAGAAGTTAGTAATGCGATGGATGATATTATTAAAGAAGCAGCTTACACACCAATAAATTTGCAAAGTGACCAAGGAAAGGAATTTTATAATAAAACTTTTCAAAGTCTTATGAAAGAACACAACATTAATCATTATTCCACGTATAGCACCAAAAAGGCGACTATTGTTGAGCGAGTTATAAGAACACTTAAAAATCTTTTATATAAACAGTTTTCGGCCAGAGGAACCTACAAATGGTTACAGCTTCTACCACCGGTGTTGACCGAACGTTGTCAATTATTAGCTTGTGTTGATACCAAAAATAGTAGTAAATCAGAGGGTAAAGCGCATACGTACATTTCTCTATGGAAAGGGACCCATGCATTGTTTGTAAGGGTCAACATTTGATTTATTATTGTAAAGAATTTTTGAAACGACCAGTGGCGCCTCGTTTTTTGGAAATTAAAAAATTAAAGGCTTATACAAATTGCCTTAAAATTGGTCATTTTGTTAATGATTGTGAAATGAAACCTTGTCGAATTTGTAGTAAAAGGCATAATGTCTTACTTCATTTTTCAAACTCTAAAGAGAACAAAGATAACTTGAATGAAAATAAACAAAACAATAAAGGTTCCAATTTATTACCTGAACCTGTTTCCACGGGTAATAAATTGTGAAAATAAAACAGATAATCAAAATACCTACTGAAATATAATGGTGAACTTGTGCTGTTATCGACAGCATTAATAAATATATTGGATTCTGATGGTAATCCAGTGCTTTGTAGAGCTCTTTTAGATAACGGAAGTCAGAGCAATTTTATTACTAAAAATTTGCTAAATAAATTGAAATTAAAATCTAATAAAATAAACTTACCAATTATAGGTATAAATTCAGTAGTCTCAAATATTTCAGAAATCGTTAAAACTAGAATAAGATCGCGGGTTAATAATCATCAGTTTGATTTGCAACTTTTGGTTTTTGAAAACATTACAGATAATATTCCGCAAAAGGAGTTTAGTATGCATGATTTGGATATTCCTAAAGACATAAGTTTAGCTGATCCAAACTTTAATCAACCTTCACAGATTGATGTATTGTTGGGTGCCACTATTTTTTATAATTTACTTTTAAAAGATCAAAAAAATTGGGTAACAAAAAACTTGTTTTACACAACACAAAATTTGGTTACATTATTTCTGGCTCTTCTTGTAATTTTGCTAATCAAGCAAAGGGTCTTTGACATTTTTCTAAAACTGATGGCACTTTGCTTAAGGAATTAGAGTCATTTTGGCAAATAGAAGAATGTCCTTCGAAAAAGGTATTATATTCTAAAGAGGAGCAAGAGTGCGAAGATTTATTTTGTAATACTACAGAACAAGAGGAAAAGGGTAGATTTGTCGTTAGATTGCCAGTTCGGAATAATGTTGAGAGTTTGGGAGAATCAAAAGGTATGGCTATAAAACAATTTCGTAATTTAGAAAATAAATTGTCAAAATTGCCAGATATTAAAAAAGTTATTGCCAGTTTATTGATGAATACATACAGTTAAGACATATGTCTCAAATTGAAAATTCTGATGTTAAAAATGAGCCTAATTATTATATGCCACATCACTGCGTTTTGAAAAATTGGTCTGTGACATCAAAGTTATGGGTCGTGTTTGATGCGAGTGCTAAAACTACTACGAATGTGTCCTTGAATGAGGTTTTGAAAATAGGGCCTTGTATTCAA
>OZ020189.1:62442146-62454646 GCA_963971165.1 Philopedon plagiatum | reverse complement strand
CTCCTGAACACAAATCTATATGGGCGCGAACCAATGCTTTTTTCCTAAGAAAAATAATATATTTTCCTAATAAACGCATATTCGGATAAAACCAAAACTCTGCAATGGATGTATTTTTATTTATTTATTTTTCAGAATATCTTTTCGGGTGTATTCCCAAATCGAAAAGCAACCATTATTTTTCCTGTTTGCCGACCGTCACCTTTTTTTAAAAGGGCCTCTGACCTCAAGTTTTTGACCTATGGTTTATTATTCATTTTTGTCACAGTCATATATAAGGGATTACCAAGAATATTAAGACATGCTTGTATGTCACGTACACGTACGTTAGGTCTAGAATTGACAATAGAATCTAAATTTTTAAAAATATATCTGGCGCCCTGTTAAAAAACCACAAGTTAGTTTTGCAACCAATTTTGAGTGCACTCTGTATAATTTCAAATAGTTTTAAAATATGTACGCGCAACGCGCAACATTTGCATAAAACTTTTTTTTTGTCTACACCAGACTTTATCAGCCTAGTCGACCACACTGTATATGAATATGATCTACAATATGGTTCCACCTAGAAAATGCATTGTAACCAGACTAGTTTTACCACTAAAGATTTGTGACTGACGTGTTAAAAAAGAAATTCTGATAATCTCTGAAACCCTTCCTATTTGGTCACTAATTAATTTTTGTGACAAAAATGAGACCCTAGCTTTTAAATTTGAAGTCCTAGGGGTGCGTGCCCAGTTAGACTTTTATTAAGGTTAAGGAGGCCAAAATGTTCCATAAATCCATTCCAATAACTATAGGCGTAGTTAAGGGGGCTGCGGGGAGTGCTAAGCACCCTCAAATTTCTAATCCGCACCGCCAAAATTTATAACCCTCCATCCTAATAGGCTTAATTAAGGGGTTTTGGGCGTGCTTAGCAACCCCAAAACTCTAATTAGTACCCCCTGAGCAAACCCTCCACCCTATGGACAATTTTTTGGTCGTATGCTGAATAGGGTCTAGGGCTTAAGCAGAGCGACAGCACTTAGGAATTTTTAAACCCCATATTTTATCGTCTGCAAGAGGAATTTGGGTTTGTCCAGCGGGTAACAAATTCGTATCTGGAAAGAACCGAAAAATCAGCATTTTTGTTATTTGCTGAGCTTATTTTAGCAGATATTTTAAAATTAATCTTACATTTTCGTTGTTAATTTTTCACGCTTCAAAGTGGTAGGCTCTGATTTTAAATCTGTCGTTTTGTCTTCGAGTCGCTATCATCAACTGAATTTTTCAAATACGGACCTGTATTTTTTATTGTATGTTTTGAAAGTTTTTGACCTCCCAAAACCAACGGTATGTCACACTTATCCAAAAATTCACATTCACACGCACTTATTACATTGAAGTTCTTCATCTCTCTCTCTCTTACACATTTCTTAAGGCTAAATTCTAAATCCGGTAACTAATTGATAAGTGTGGTATGTCGATGGTTTGGAAAGGTCAAAAGCTTCCAGAAAATACAACAGCAATCAAGATCCGTTTTTGAAAAAATCAAGTTGGTGGTTAGCGGCCCAAAGACGAAAGGTCCTATTTAAAATCTGAACCTACCATTTTGCAGAGGGATAAAAGTGACAATAGACGCGTAAAATTTATTTTAAATAGGTAGGTATCTGTTAAAATAAGCTCAGAAAAAAATAAAAACCAAAATGCTGCTTTTTCCGGACTTCTCCAAAAGTAATCGGATTTTTAAAAATTACTCAACAGCATATTAGTCAGCACTAAATTGCCCAACTTTGCATCTTTTTAACCATCTGCGTATCTTTTAGGGTTCACGATGATCCCTGTCGTGATAAAAGAATTTGTTCCACCCTGTATATAGGTTGTTACTTTTAAGATGAAACTGCGTCGTTATTTTTGTACATATGCATTAGATTATTTTAGACGTAAATCTGAAATTGCCCTTTTTGTATAAGCCTTTAGAGCGCCTTAGTTTGTCGCAGTACCTACGTGTATTTTATTTATGGTCGGCCTAAGATTTTGTTAAACAAAATTTACAGCCTTGTTCTTTCATTCATTTAGGCTACTTTTTGAGATAAAGCCGCAAGTACCTAGTCATTTTACAAACACAACTACCAGAGCGCCTTTAAGGAATTTGCCCGGCACTTAGAGATATTTAAACTCCATAATTTATAACATTATAACCCATAACTAGTGGAAGTTCCATTTTATTTCTAAGATAAGTCTTCAATTGTACGCGCACCGCCACCAGAGCGTCCTAATAAATTCATGAAATATTTTTCATTCAAAAAGTTTATTTTTCGCTAGGACTAAAATTGTCATTTTTGCAGTGGCGGCTGGTCCTAAAGGGCACAAGAGCACGTGCCCACTCTAGATTTTCAACAAATAAAAAAATCTTTTATCAAAAGTCAAAAAGAAATAATACACCGCCGCGCCTCAATACCTCTTTCCTTGCACGTCACATCACAGAGAACGCGACCGACGGCGATCAAAACTTATCTCCGGGGACACAGCAGATTTTTATCCCAATTTCGTTAGATTAAAATCGCGTGCTATGGGCATCTCGATGAGCACAATATTTCGCGTCTCCTCGCGCTGGCTTATTATGGATTTCGAGCGGCGTTGCCGTTCGCGTGGCGGGCGGGAGAGATTACTGCACAATTTTATGTTTAGCTTTCTTGACATAAAACACGTGAAGGCCTAATAATTTTTTTTGTGATCAGTTGAGGGATATTCTTGTATTATACTGTTTATTTTAATAGTTTATTAATTATTAGTAGTGCATTAGTGCGTAGTATTACTAGTAATTCTAGTAGGTACTGTGTATTTTGTCGGTTAGCGTTAGCAATATATTTTGTATTTATTTTTAATTAAATTCAATTTTTACCAGTTATGTACTTTAAAGCCGAGAGCAAAGATTATAATGATAATTTATATACCTATTTATAAATTTTAAAAAAAAAAGTGGAGCTATCGACCGATCGGCTCAGATCGGCTGCAAGAACATAGAGAAAATACCTACATAGAATAATATGGAAAGTATAAAAATAATGCAATAAAGAGAGACAGGACATCGGGTGACGTCAGCAAATCAGATGATGCACGATTTTCTTTCTTTGTTGCAGGGTTTTTATATTTTCTATACTATAGTTTTATTGTGACCCAACCGATCGATCGATTGAATCGGATCTTAGTCAGTCATATCATAGTCATGTCATAGTCATATTATGTATTATGTTATTTATTAAGGTCGGCCTCCTCCCAAAGTTCTTATAAAAACGATATATTTTCCGCATGCTGGCAACGCTGCACTCAAAGTCTTGTCCATCCTTTCCGACCGGCACTTCTAGTCACGCGTCGTGCTGTATTATATTTTGTGATGGATATTTTAATCCTATTATTTATGGAAAGCGTTTTAGCGAGCGCGAAGTTGTTTTCAATGTTTTTCCTCGTGTTTTCTGTTGGTGCCAAAAATAAGTTACTTCTGCTTATAAAGGCAGCAAGGTAAGTAATTTACTTTTTTTAAATAAAATTATTACAGTAGCTTGTTTATAATGGTACTAATGGTAGAAAATAATATCCATTCGGCAGAATGATAAATAATATTAACAAGATAAGACAGTTTTTTGTAATAATTTATAAAAAAATAGCTGATTATTTTTTGCAATTTTAAATAGGTATCATTTTACCAGTTTAAAATATGTACATTTTTCGTGGTGTATGATGTTCGTGAGTTTTTTTCTTGACAATGTCTGCCTACTTAAGGCCTTTTTTTATGCGCACGCAACGTGTCCTTGCATTTGATTGGCTAGGAATGCCCTCGAATTTTCTGATTGCTCTGCTGCTTTGGACCATGTTTGTTTTTTTTTTAATTTTTTTATTTTCTGTTGTGATCTTAGTTTTTATTACTTTTTTACTGTTCCGTTTCACTTCGGCGTCCGTCCGTCCGTTTGTCACAGGCGATTTTCTCTGAAACTATTTGACGTAAAAATTTGAAATTGAGCACAGAGATAGAGTGTGGTGGCCTAATTATAGACATGAACTATAAAAAGTTGAATTTTGATTCTGGGGGTTAATTTCAGGGTGTAAATTGGGAAATGAAAAAAAAAATCAAGGGTATCGTGTATGGTGTCAAATGATAGCTTATTGCATGAATTCAATAATATATAGGAACTTAGGCTACTTTCAGACGGACGGTTTTCTGTCGTTGTCGTGCAGCGATCGTGTCGTGGAAAAAAAATGTCCACGTGTACGGCTCCGATTAAAATCGTGTGGTGTGAAAGCTTGCATTTAAAACAATGCATAACCATTATGTACGATATCGTTGCCGTACACGACAACGACAAAAAACCGTACCGTCTGAAAGTAGCCTTAAGTAGGTATGATTTATTTTTTTTTCAACGTATTTTAAACATATTTGGGAGAAAAGCTTAAAAATTGCGTCTTTCATATTTGCTTTAAAAAATTTTTAGACATTTTTTACTTTTGGAGAAAAACTGATTGTAGTTCATTTTTATGGCTGCCGCGAGGCAAACTTCAGGTACCTACATTAATTTTAATAAATTTCATCAAAAAGTTTTATCCAAAAATTTATGAAAAATTTATGCCTGTGTAATATGGCAATATGTTTATAAAGAATCTAATCTGATAGTGATAGATAACGACGTTCTGTGTGCAGTCAAATTAAACAGTATCTTGGTTGCATCGATAAACTTTTTAGATAAAACTTTGTAATACTAAAAGTGTCAAAAAATGATTGTAGAAGGTTATTTCATTAAGATTATGGTACTTTTTGTGTATTTTTTAGCATGAGGATATCAAAAAGAATATTATAAATGGCGATATCCGCCACCGCGGACACCAAGGGAATGGAAGAACTCGATGTTCCAGCATATGAAACTACAGGACTCTTTAAAACTGCACACATAAGTTTAAATGATGACGGTAAATATTTAAATAGAAAACATATTCTGACAGTCTCAGTATAAAATAAATATAATGTTAAGGATGTCATTCACATGTCAAAATCAATATTTTAACAATAAAATGCGGGTATTTTGTTTGTTCCCGTAGCTATGTCCATTGTTAAGAAAAAATATCCCGGCATTTTGTTGGCAAAAAAGTTATTCTGAGAATTTCACCTGTCAAAATCAATATTTTAACAATTAAATACGGGTATTTTAATTTTCGTTACCGAGGTTACGTCTATTATCGAGGGTATAAGTGCATAAAATTTACCGATAGTTTTGCATGAAAGCGTATTGTCTAAAAACTGCATGAGTTTATTTTCATATTTTTTGCGAAAGTGCCCTCCACCTTCGGTGTTTGGCTCTTTCGCAAAAAATACGAAAATAAACGAATGCAGTTTTTAAGGAAATCACGCTCGAATGCAAAATTAACTGGTTATTTTTATGCACGAATGCTGTTTCGTGGAATATTTCTCGAATAAAAACGAATATACGTTGTATTCGCAGTGAGCACTAAATTTACCAATGGAATTCGCAAATTAAATAAAAAATGTAAATTTGTAATGTAACTTAACAAAAGAAGACCTGCCCGGCACTTATCGGTACCTGCCGAGCACTTATCGGTACCTGCAGGGCAATTATCGATAGCTAACGTGCAATTATCACTGTAATTTTTCTATAAATACGTTTCTCTTATGGGATTTTTTATACATGAGGGAAATATTCGCGATCATTTTTATGTCAAAAAGATTACCCTGATAATTTTTCTGTCAAAGTAAAGTCATATTTAAATATTTAAAAAACATCAAAGCAAGCAAACATTTTTTTATTTTACAGCTATATATGACCCGAACCCCCTCCCCCCCCCTCCCCGTTGGCGACTAAAATATATGTGTATTATAGCTTTTGACATTTTCACCTTTTCTTTTTTTTTAGTTAATAGAGGGACAGTGCGACTAGCTTCGGTAAAAAATTCAGTTCTACAGGTTGTATCGTTTCGGAGTTATTAAACGTCAAAGTCGAAATTTCCGCGATTTCGTATGATATCGATTACAGGTCGCAAAAGTTAATTAAATCGATTTTAATGTTCGGAGGTTGCAGAGGACCAGGGGCTTCGGAACCATATTGAAATTGGTGAAATTCGGAAAATGGGAAGTACCTAATTCTTTTGAATTTTTTTAGGTCGGGAATTGCCGTTTGAAGACCCCTCTTTGGTACTTAATAACTCGAAAACCAAACGTCGGACAAAAAAACGCAATCATACGAAAAACTTTAAAAACTTAAATACTTTCTTTTTGCAATACATTTACCTATACCTAAAACGGCTGGAAAATGGATTTATTTGAGAAAAACTCAAAATTTAAATTTTAGACCCAAATTTTTCTTGGCTTTTAATTTTTTTGGGGGTCAAAATGAATCCAAATCAAAATACCATATACCTGACCGGAAAGAGTTCGTCAAAATAAGTAGTAAGTTTTTAGATTCTTAATAGGAAGGGAGCAATCGACGATTAAATTTCCATTTTTTGCCCTCGACATCGGTACATTGAATCACTCTGTATTTTTTCCTATCTAATTTTTTCCAAATTTTTCAACGCCATCTTATAGATTATATCAAATCCTACTTTCAACCGGCATTATCAAATGCTAATTTTCTCATTAAGTGGTTCTTTCTGCCTTCTTTATATGCGCTGAATATCTAAGAATACCTCCCAATCTTTAAATCCCTTATTTCTTCGTTTCACTTATAAATAATTAGGTTTATTTGCATCGGTGACGGTCAAAATTTAAGAATTTTAAAATTTTCCTTTATCCAGGTCCCAAAAAATGTATGTATGTAAAGTATCCAAGCTTTCAGCAAGGACACGGCGCGCGGCGCCGCAACCGGCCGCGATCTCAGAAGCAGACTTGCCAGATGAATACGGCTCGAATTAAACGAACGATTTTTCTGCGTAATCAAAACAAGGATGGTGTGTAAGTGTGGCAACACACGCTTATTATAGGTTTTATTGCCTTTGGTAGTTAGTAGACGGAGAGCATTTAACAGAGACGTATTTCAATAAAGCCAGAGGATAAACTTATTGAGACGGATTTCAAGCAATAGTTATATTTCTATATTATGTGAGTGTTTGTATGTATGTAGGTATACAGGGTGTCCGAAAAGTCTTAGTATGTAAATATATTTGCTATTAGTACGAACATAAACTTAATTGAGTCGGATTTCTAGCAAATCGTAAATTTATTGCTATTTCTTTGCATGTATGTATACTGGGTGTCCGAAAAGTCTTGGTAGGGGCAAAAATCTTTGCTATTTGTACGGAGATAAAATTAATTTAGTCGGATTTTGAGAAAATCGTAATATGTTTGTATTATTTTGTGTGGGTGTCTGTATGTATGTATGTATGTATACAGGGTGTCCTAAAAGTCTTTGTATTTGCAAATATCTTTGCTATTGGTACGAAGATAAACTTAACTGGGTCTGATTTCAATAGAATCGTATATTTGTATTACTTCTTTGGGTATTTGTATGAATGTATGTATAAAGGGTGTCCGAAAAGTCTTAGAATGTTCGAAGATAGACAAATACTTCTGTTAGTACCAGGATACACCTAATTAAGTCGTATTTCAGTCAAATCGCATATATTTCAATTTATGTGTCGGTATTTGTATGTATACAGGTTGTCCGAAAAGTCTTAGTATGGACAAATATTTCTATTAGTACTAAAATAAACTTAATTAAGTCGGATTTCAAGAAAATCGTCCATATTCGTATTTATGTGGTTATTTGTATGTATGTATACAGGGTGTCCGAAAAGTCTTTGTATGGGCAAATATCCGTATGGGGAGCGAAATACCTTAAAACAAATACGCGTCTGGGGAGAGGACGACCTTGGGGAAAATACGTGTCTGGGGGCGGACGACCTTGGAAAAATGTTTCTATGTGTAGGTGTTTGTATGTATGTAGCGATTCGGATTCGAAAGGCGATCTCGATTCTCGATCATCGGATTCGAAAGGCGATCTTCGATTCTCGATGATCAGTCCGAAGGAGTGTGATATATTTCTTAATACGTGGTCTAGGAACATGAAATTTTCAGGGCATGACAATGATGATATAACCGACGCTATAGAGCCCCCTCGGGGGGCGATTAGGCGGTCTACACATAGTAGTTATTGAAGTTCTGGCAATTAAACACGCAGTTATTGTAGTTAACGCAGTTATTGTAGTTAATATAAATAGGGTTTCCGTTTTGAGGCAAATCCGAAGATGTCGAGGATTGATGGGGTGCTTAGTTTTTTGTTAATATTTTTTAATTCCAGATGGTATATTATTATGACAGTGACAGCTAATTTTTTCTGACAACCACGTGGAAGTTCCACCTATATGAGGTGTCGCAAATTTGAGTCTTGAAATTCTCCCGCGAAAATAACGCGTGTAGTGAAGAGTATGGGTAATTTTAGACAAATATGCATTCATGCAGTTTGAGCCAGAAAAAGCATGAGTGCACGTAGTGCACGAAGCAAATTGCATTCACGCACTGGTGCACTCATGCTTTTTCTGGCTCAGATTGTATTAATGCAGATTTTCCTAAAACAACCGATCATTTTCAGTGCTCTTATTTACATATCATATTACTTATGGAACTAAGCCCCCCCCCCCCCCGGAGAAATTTCCGAAATTTTATTATTGCATATCGAGTAAACCGATTTAAAAATATGTTTAAACTCGAACTCAAGAAGTTTATTGCCTCTTTTGTAAAATTGCGTTGGACATTCATCGGTGCTTAGTTACAAAGTATATAAACAGATCATAGAACCGATCATGCCTTACAATTTTAAAATAGAATACTGAATCAACATTTAGTGTCACGAAATCAAAAATACAAACATTTTAGAATAACAGTGAAACACGCTGGTAGTGGTTAAAGTAATTTAAAAGAAATAAAAAAATAACGTTAATTATCAATATTATATTGATGTTGATTAATATGAATTGGACAAAATAGTCCCAATTTTTAGCACGCTGCTTAAAAAGCAACAGGGCGTTGTTTTTTACTGCTGTTTTTGTTTACCCCTGTCAACAATTTCATCAGAAAATAAAATGTACTCCTTTAAGACTAAAATATAAGTAAATTAAAAAATAAATTAATAAAAATAAAGATATAACTTTATTGTTAAAAACATTTTTTTGCTTAACATGTTTTAGTATTTTGAGCCTTTTCGGGCCCTCCTTGCTCATTGAGATCTGGGCAGGTGCCCAATGTGCCAGTAGGATAACCGCTGTATGACGGACGAGTACACCAGCGAGAACAGTCGCACTGTGACTTAGCTTTTAAAATTCAAAGATCGTTTTTTGCAAAAATCTATAAATAGCAAAAATACCTTTTATAAGTTGTGGGACTTTTGGTGTCTGAAAAGCAAAAGTCGCTGCTTTTTTTATTTCTCCTGAAATATCATAACTTTTGTATCTGCATTTTAGAGCCTAGAATGCCAGAAGTAGAAGTTTCAATATATACCACCCCTGGAAGTACTGGTTGAGATACGTCAAGCTTAAACATTTATGAATGTGAAGTAAGTTCCTCAGAAAAGGTGGAAAATGAAGGAAAGATAATGGAAAAGTGACAAAGATTAAAACAAAATAATTTGTTTCTTTTTGATGAAGACTGTGTAATATAAATGGAAAAATAAATAGTAAAATACCGCCAAGACTTTTATTTTATTACATGTCACCATTGTCACAGCTGATTGGCACAGGCCATTACTAATAGTCAGTCAGTTAGATTCTGTGCATAAAATTTTTCAATGCACCCAAATTTCTTCATTACTTTAACGGTTACGAAAATATTGAGAAAAATCTTTAGGGTTTAGGGGCCTGTACTTCGGGGGACATTTGACAAAATGGTAAATTCTGACCTTATTTTGATCCAGTATATTCGATCCTTAATTGTTGACCATATCCTTTAGGACGCTGTATGTATGATGTATTTATTTTATGGTTGTTTGGGTTGAACAGTTATAGTAACTTTACATTTACACTGCACTGAGCAGGTATGATTACGACATCATGTTTTACACTTTTACTGAGCAACTATGATTGCGACATTATGCTTTACACTTATACTGAACAGCTATAATTGCGACATCATGTTTTGCACACACCCTAAAACTACTATTATTATGACATCATATTTTACACTTAACTGGTATATCTATTAAAACGACATCTATTTAACACAAGCCCGGAAACACTATACTTGTAACCTCTGAGGTCACAATTTCAATCCCCAGTGTTGTAAATTCAGTGGAGTGTATGGAGCCCAAAATTATACCAAAAAAAATGTCAGATTGGCGCCATCCCTGTAGAAGTGGTTAGAGCGATGTGGTCGCAATAGCGGTTCAGGATGGTGATGTCGTAACAATAGTACTACCCGTATGTGTGTGTGTGTGTGTGTGTGTGTGTGTGTGTGTGTGTGTGTGTGTGTGTGTGTGTGTGTGTGTGTGTGTGTGTGTGTGTGTGTGTGTGTGTGTGTGTGTGTGTGTGTGTGTGTGTGTGTGTGTGTGTGTGTGTGTGTGTGTGTGTGTGTGTGTGTGTGTGTGTGTGTGTGTGTGTGTGTGTGTGTGTGTGTGTGTGTGTGTGTGTGTGTGTGTGTGTGTGTGTGTGTGTGTGTGTGTGTGTGTGTGTGTGTGTGTGTGTGTGTGTGTGTGTGTGTGTGTGTGTGTGTGTGTGTGTGTGTGTGTGTGTGTGTGTGTGTGTGTGTGTGTGTGTGTGTGTGTGTGTGTGTGTGTGTGTGTGTGTGTGTGTGTGTGTGTGTGTGTGTGTGTGTGTGTGTGTGTGTGTGTGTGTGTGTGTGTGTGTGTGTGTGTGTGTGTGTGTGTGTGTGTGTGTGTGTGTGTGTGTGTGTGTGTGTGTGTGTGTGTGTGTGTGTGTGTGTGTGTGTGTGTGTGTGTGTGTGTGTGTGTGTGTGTGTGTGTGTGTGTGTGTGTGTGTGTGTGTGTGTGTGTGTGTGTGTGTGTGTGTGTGTGTGTGTGTGTGTGTGTGTGTGTGTGTGTGTGTGTGTGTGTGTGTGTGTGTGTGTGTGTGTGTGTGTGTGTGTGTGTGTGTGTGTGTGTGTGTGTGTGTGTGTGTGTGTGTGTGTGTGTGTGTGTGTGTGTGTGTGTGTGTGTGTGTGTGTGTGTGTGTGTGTGTGTGTGTGTGTGTGTGTGTGTGTGTGTGTGTGTGTGTGTGTGTGTGTGTGTGTGTGTGTGTGTGTGTGTGTGTGTGTGTGTGTGTGTGTGTGTGTGTGTGTGTGTGTGTGTGTGTGTGTGTGTGTGTGTGTGTGTGTGTGTGTGTGTGTGTGTGTGTGTGTGTGTGTGTGTGTGTGTGTGTGTGTGTGTGTGTGTGTGTGTGTGTGTGTGTGTGTGTGTGTGTGTGTGTGTGTGTGTGTGTGTGTGTGTGTGTGTGTGTGTGTGTGTGTGTGTGTGTGTGTGTGTGTGTGTGTGTGTGTGTGTGTGTGTGTGTGTGTGTGTGTGTGTGTGTGTGTGTGTGTGTGTGTGTGTGTGTGTGTGTGTGTGTGTGTGTGTGTGTGTGTGTGTGTGTGTGTGTGTGTGTGTGTGTGTGTGTGTGTGTGTGTGTGTGTGTGTGTGTGTGTGTGTGTGTGTGTGTGTGTGTGTGTGTGTGTGTGTGTGTGTGTGTGTGTGTGTGTGTGTGTGTGTGTGTGTGTGTGTGTGTGTGTGTGTGTGTGTGTGTGTGTGTGTGTGTGTGTGTGTGTGTGTGTGTGTGTGTGTGTGTGTGTGTGTGTGTGTGTGTGTGTGTGTGTGTGTGTGTGTGTGTGTGTGTGTGTGTGTGTGTGTGTGTGTGTGTGTGTGTGTGTGTGTGTGTGTGTGTGTGTGTGTGTGTGTGTGTGTGTGTGTGTGTGTGTGTGTGTGTGTGTGTGTGTGTGTGTGTGTGTGTGTGTGTGTGTGTGTGTGTGTGTGTGTGTGTGTGTGTGTGTGTGTGTGTGTGTGTGTGTGTGTGTGTGTGTGTGTGTGTGTGTGTGTGTGTGTGTGTGTGTGTGTGTGTGTGTGTGTGTGTGTGTGTGTGTGTGTGTGTGTGTGTGTGTGTGTGTGTGTGTGTGTGTGTGTGTGTGTGTGTGTGTGTGTGTGTGTGTGTGTGTGTGTGTGTGTGTGTGTGTGTGTGTGTGTGTGTGTGTGTGTGTGTGTGTGTGTGTGTGTGTGTGTGTGTGTGTGTGTGTGTGTGTGTGTGTGTGTGTGTGTGTGTGTGTGTGTGTGTGTGTGTGTGTGTGTGTGTGTGTGTGTGTGTGTGTGTGTGTGTGTGTGTGTGTGTGTGTGTGTGTGTGTGTGTGTGTGTGTGTGTGTGTGTGTGTGTGTGTGTGTGTGTGTGTGTGTGTGTGTGTGTGTGTGTGTGTGTGTGTGTGTGTGTGTGTGTGTGTGTGTGTGTGTGTGTGTGTGTGTGTGTGTGTGTGTGTGTGTGTGTGTGTGTGTGTGTGTGTGTGTGTGTGTGTGTGTGTGTGTGTGTGTGTGTGTGTGTGTGTGTGTGTGTGTGTGTGTGTGTGTGTGTGT
>OZ020189.1:62397146-62437146 GCA_963971165.1 Philopedon plagiatum | reverse complement strand
TGAAGAAAATGCTGAGAGACATAAGGGAAAATGTAAAACTTCTAGAAACTGTGATCAAAGAAGCTTATAAACCCAAGAAGGAGTATGTCGATATTAGTAGTAAGTTAGTATACTGCACGGAAAAAATCCAAGAGCAAAACTTTCAAGAGTGGCTAGATAAATTACAAACGAACGGTAATGAAAAAGACCTACAAGCAGAAAATGAGAGACTGCGGGAACAAATATTGGAAATGGATATACACAAAAAAAAAACGCACATGGAAGAACAATCAGAGCGGAGCCAGGAGAAATGCGATGAATGCAAAAAATTACAAACAAGAATTAAGATGAGAGAAAACATCAAGAAAAACGAAACCTACGAAAATTTTCGAGCAATAACCGAAGAAGCATGGACGGGAGGCATATTCGAGGGGATACCTACTCAAAGGGGATGCATCTGGGAGGCGCCAACTGAGTACGATCTGCTCCTCCCGTGCTCTGCACAAATAGATAACTGTGACATAGAAATAAGGAAAGCCATAGCTAAATTCGGAGGGAAAGAAGGACTGAAAAAGCAAAACAGACAAAGAGGGAGTATGGTACAAATGAAACATTCAATAGGATTTCCGGATGGAGACGGAAACTACGTAGATACTTCAAGAATCATATACTACCCAATTATCTCTGAAGAAACAAATGATGAACCCCTAGACGAACATATTTTCCAGGCCCTGAAAACAGTTAAATCATCTATGATCACAAGCAAGAGATCAAGACTGGCTCTACCGGAAACAAAAGGGATACAGGGAATTATAACAACCCGTGCAATACAGTTCCTTTTTGCAGACGCAAACATAGACATTTTAATGTACAAACAGTTCGAGAATCAAAAGCCTCAAAGAAAGGCAAGGCCCGTCACAGAAACCGGAGCGAGTAATAGTAATGTCAAAAACAGGAAGAGAGGAGGCGAAGCTGTACGAGTCAAAATGAAGGATGTTTCTTACGCAGATCTACTTAAGAACTTAAAAAACACAATAAATCCAGGAGAGATCGGTGTTGACATAGGAGACCTTAAACAAACGAGGAGCGGAGACCTACTCATTACGATACAGAATGGATCTGACAAGGCAGCTGTACTAAAGAAAGAGATTTTGGAGAAAATTCCGGGGGCCAACGCGGTTACTCTAGCTAACAAAAAAGTTCTGCACATTAAGGGAATGGATGAGTTAACAGCGGAGGCAGAGATAAGAGAGGTTATCATCAATGCCGTGGAGACCACACCGGAAAACGTAGAAATAAGTGCACTCAGGCCAGCCTACGGAAACAAGCAAAATGTGACCGTTAAATTACCAGAAGCTGAGGCTGACAAACTTATCCTGATGGGAAAAATAAAAATTGGATGGGTCAGATGCGTTATCACTGAAAGACAAAAAGAAACAAGATGCTATAAGTGCTGGCAATATGGCCACAATAAAGCGGACTGCAGAGGAGAAGACCGAGAAGGCCTCTGTCTTAGGTGCGCTAAAGAAGGGCACAAAGCCGTGACCTGCAGAAATGAATCCTATTGCGTGTACTGTAAGCGGACAGGACATCAATCGGGAAGCAGGAAATGTAGCTCAAAAAGCAACAGGAAAGCTATCCCTGACTTCAATGATAAAGATCCTGCAAATCAACACTAACAGGAGTAGATCGGCCCACGATATGGCCCTAACTACAGCAAAGGAAATGGGCGCAAAAATCCTAGTAGTTAGTGAACCAAACAAAAGTGCCATACAGAACAGAAAGGACTGGACCTATGACTCAGAACTAGGCGCTGCTCTAAAAATTCTGGATACAAATATTATTGTAGAAAGGCAAGGGAGTGGGCACGGCTTCACATATGCCATCACAACACAGTTTGCAATTTTTGGATGCTACTCCTCACCAAACAGGGACGTTGCTGACCTGGAACGTACCCTAGAAGAAATAGGGGAGCACATTAAATCAAAAAAAGAAAGAATAATAGTAGTAGGGGATTTTAATGCAAAATCACCACAATGGGGCATGAACATCGCCGATATCAGGGGAAGAATTATGATAGAGTGGATAGCCCAACATGACTTGGTCATTCTAAACCGGGGTGATAAACCGACCTTCGAAATCCAGGGATACGGATCGGTACTAGATCTTACCTTAGCGACACCGGACATTGCCACAAACATCCTAAAGTGGGAAGTAAGCGACAACGAGAGCCTCAGCGACCATAAATACCTCGTTTTTGAAGTACATGAAAGGGGAGACACTTTGACACAAAAAAAGAGTACAAAACAGGGGTGGAACCTAAAAAAGCTAGATGCTGAAAAACTAAGAACAGCAACCAACAAAATCGTCGCAAATAACCATAACACAACAGCCCAGGAACTTTCAGGAACACTACAGAAAATCTGCAACGATAGTATGCCAAAAAGCAAACACGCCCATAGAAGTCGCCCGGTATACTGGTGGAGCGAGGGGATAGCTGTCCTCCGCAAAGACTGTATCAAGAAAAGGCGCAGTTACACCAGGAGCAAGCAAAGAAGCACGCTGGAGGCAATTTTACGTTTATGGGAGGATTACCGTGCGGCAAGGAAAAAACTTAGAGACACTATTAAAACGGCAAAAAGAGCCTGTTGGAAAACATTATGCAACGACATTGACGCAGATATCTGGGGTGAGGGATACAAGATCGCCATGAAAAGACTTAGTGGCTACCCCCCTAGACACCAGATGACCATGAAAATCACGGAAAATATAGTTAGTCACCTATTTCCACATCACGAACCGGTGGTATTTCCCCTGACCGTAGGTTCAGCCTTTGCCACCTTCACCTTGGACGAGTTAAAGAATGCCTGTCAAAAACTAAAAAACAACAAAGAAAATATAGTTAGTCACCTATTTCCACATCACGAACCGGTGGTATTTCCCCTGACCGTAGGTTCAGCCTTTGCCACCTTCACCTTGGACGAGTTAAAGAATGCCTGTCAAAAACTAAAAAACAACAAAGCCCCTGGACCAGGGAACGTACCTCCGGAAATCATAAAGTACGTCGCAACACAAAAGCCTGATTATGTTCTTGCCACATACAACGAGTTGGCGCTAAAGGGATGCTTTCCAAAAGAATGGAAAAGGTCAAAACTTGTCTTACTTAGGAAAGGGGACAAGCCGATGCATTACCCAAGCTCATATAGACCTATTTGTCTCCTGGATGTAGAGGGCAAACTGTTCGAACATCTCATACTGGGTAGATTGAAAGAAGAATTGGAGCGCACCGGAAACCTGGCAGAAAACCAGTATGGTTTTAGAGAAGGCAGGCAGACAGTGGACGCCACCAAGCAGGTCATAGGGAGAGCTGCGGAAGCCGCAGACTTCTCAAGTCAACATAGGAGGCTGTGTGCAGTCATAACTCTTGATGTAAAGAATGCATTTAACAGCGCGTCATGGCAAATCATCCTAGAGGTACTTAGAAGCAGGAACATAAACGAGGGTCTAATAAACATCATAGCGTCATACCTTTCCGAAAGGGAAATAATCCTGGAGGCAGAGAGCGAGACAAAAGCCCTGGAAATAAACAGTGGTGTTCCTCAGGGCTCGGTCCTAGGGCCAACACTGTGGAATGTCTTATATAATGATCTGTTACTCATGGATCAGCCAGTGGGAGTTAAACTCATAGGTTTCGCAGACGACGTCGCCATGGTGACGATAGCAAAAAGCGAGGAAACACTAATGAATGTTGCCAATACAGGATTGCAGAGGATTTCAAACTGGATTAACGAACGAAGACTATATCTGGCTCCTCAAAAAACGGAAGCAGTCATACTTACAAAGAAGAGAAAGACCCACCAACTAAGATTTAAAGTAATGGAAACAGTTGTTATACCTAGTTCGTCTATAAGGTACCTCGGAGTGCATCTTGACACCAAACTAACCTTCAGTGAACATCTAAAAAACACAATTATTAAGGCAGAGAAGACAATGAAGGCCCTTAGCATACTCATGCCGAACATAGGAGGTCCAAGAGCTTCGAAAAGGAAACTACTGATGAGTGTAGTACAATCACAAATACTTTATGCTGCACCCATCTGGCACACGGCGATGAAGAACACCAAATTGAAGCAACGGCTGCTTAGTCTTCAGAGGCTATGCCTTATTAGAGTGTGTAGCGCCTACAGAAGTATTTCAACCGAAGCAGTCGGAGTCATCGCGGGGATTCCACCGATACATCTACTGGCAAAGGAAAACACTGCAAAATACAACGGAATTTCAAAAGTAGAAGCAAGAAGAGACTTGATGGAGTCGTGGCAGCAAAACTGGGAGAACATCGCAAAGGGGAGATGGACTTACTCCCTCATCCCTAACATAGAGGTGTGGGTAACTCGAAAGCACGGGGAGGTTGATTATTACTTGACCCAGGCATTGTCTGGTCACGGCTGCTTCAGGAAGTACCTATTCGACAAAAGAAGAGCGGAAAATCCAGCCTGCTCTTACTGTGATATGATTGATGATGCATCCCACACCCTTTTCGAATGCAAACAATGGGAAGAGTACAGAGGCAATTTTGAAAGAGCCAGGGGTATGAACTTTAATCCCATCAATATGATGAGCCAGCTCTTGACATCTGAAGAAACCTGGGAATGTGCATACAGGACCATTCGGAATATACTAGAGACAAAAGAGACCCACGACAGAATGTTAATCTGAGCAAGTCACCATTCACTGATACCTAGGCGAAAGCCAGTGAAGGAAATGTCCCCGCACACGGTGTCGAAGTAATGCGCGAGCGGTTTCCGACACTGTGTGTTCGAAATAGAGAGGGAAGGGTTTTAGTCCAACGAGGCAGACACTATCCGGGCCAGGATGATGACCAACTCGGGTGTCCAGATAAGGATTTCCCAATCCTCTATAAAAAAAAAAAAAAAAAAAAAAGATAGATAGATAGATAGATAGATAGATAGATAGATAGATAGATAGATAGATAGATAGATAGATAAGATAGATAGATAGATAGATAGATAGATAGATAGATAGATAGATAGATATATAGATAGATAGATAGATAGATAGATAGATAGTTGCCACATACAACGAGTTGGCGCTAAAGGGATGCTTTCCAAAAGAATGGAAAAGGTCAAAACTTGTCTTACTTAGGAAAGGGGACAAGCCGATGCATTACCCAAGCTCATATAGACCTATTTGTCTCCTGGATGTAGAGGGCAAACTGTTCGAACATCTCATACTGGGTAGATTGAAAGAAGAATTGGAGCGCACCGGAAACCTGGCAGAAAACCAGTATGGTTTTAGAGAAGGCAGGCAGACAGTGGACGCCATCAAACAGGTCATAGGGAGAGCTGCGGAAGCCGCAGACTTCTCAAGTCAACATAGGAGGCTGTGTGCAGTCATAACTCTTGATGTAAAGAATGCATTTAACAGCGCGTCATGGCAAATCATCCTAGAGGTACTTAGAAGCAGGAACATAAACGAGGGTCTAATAAACATCATAGCGTCATACCTTTCCGAAAGGGAAATAATCCTGGAGGCAGAGAGCGAGACAAAAGCCCTGGAAATAAACAGTGGTGTTCCTCAGGGCTCGGTCCTAGGGCCAACACTGTGGAATGTCTTATATAATGATCTGTTACTCATGGATCAGCCAGTGGGAGTTAAACTCATAGGTTTCGCAGACGACGTCGCCATGGTGACGATAGCAAAAAGCGAGGAAACACTAATGAATGTTGCCAATACAGGATTGCAGAGGATTTCAAACTGGATTAACGAACGAAGACTATATCTGGCTCCTCAAAAAACGGAAGCAGTCATACTTACAAAGAAGAGAAAGACCCACCAACTAAGATTTAAAGTAATGGAAACAGTTGTTATACCTAGTTCGTCTATAAGGTACCTCGGAGTGCATCTTGACACCAAACTAACCTTCAGTGAACATCTAAAAAACACAATTATTAAGGCAGAGAAGACAATGAAGGCCCTTAGCATACTCATGCCGAACATAGGAGGTCCAAGAGCTTCGAAAAGGAAACTACTGATGAGTGTAGTACAATCACAAATACTTTATGCTGCACCCATCTGGCACACGGCGATGAAGAACACCAAATTGAAGCAACGGCTGCTTAGTCTTCAGAGGCTATGCCTTATTAGAGTGTGTAGCGCCTACAGAAGTATTTCAACCGAAGCAGTCGGAGTCATCGCGGGGATTCCACCGATACATCTACTGGCAAAGGAAAACACTGCAAAATACAACGGAATTTCAAAAGTAGAAGCAAGAAGAGACTTGATGGAGTCGTGGCAGCAAAACTGGGAGAACATCGCAAAGGGGAGATGGACTTACTCCCTCATCCCTAACATAGAGGTGTGGGTAACTCGAAAGCACGGGGAGGTTGATTATTACTTGACCCAGGCATTGTCTGGTCACGGCTGCTTCAGGAAGTACCTATTCGACAAAAGAAGAGCGGAAAATCCAGCCTGCTCTTACTGTGATATGATTGATGATGCATCCCACACCCTTTTCGAATGCAAACAATGGGAAGAGTACAGAGGCAATTTTGAAAGAGCCAGGGGTATGAACTTTAATCCCATCAATATGATGAGCCAGCTCTTGACATCTGAAGAAACCTGGGAATGTGCATACAGGACCATTCGGAATATACTAGAGACAAAAGAGACCCACGACAGAATGTTGATCTGAGCAAGTCACCATTCACTGATACCTAGGCGAAAGCCAGTGAAGGAAATGTCCCCGCACACGGTGTCGAAGTAATGCGCGAGCGGTTTCCGACACTGTGTGTTCGAAATAGAGAGGGAAGGGTTTTAGTCCAACGAGGCAGACACTATCCGGGCCAGGATGATGACCAACTCGGGTGTCCAGATAAGGATTTCCCAATCCTCTATTTAAAAAAAAAAAAAAAAAAAAAAAAAAAAGATAGATAGGTAGATAGATAGATAGATAGATAGATAGATAGATAGATAGATAGAGCACGGGGAGGTTGATTATTACTTGACCCAGGCATTGTCTGGTCACGGCTGCTTCAGGAAGTACCTATTCGACAAAAGAAGAGCGGAAAATCCAGCCTGCTCTTACTGTGATATGATTGATGATGCATCCCACACCCTTTTCGAATGCAAACAATGGGAAGAGTACAGAGGCAATTTTGAAAGAGCCAGGGGTATGAACTTTAATCCCATCAATATGATGAGCCAGCTCTTGACATCTGAAGAAACCTGGGAATGTGCATACAGGACCATTCGGAATATACTAGAGACAAAAGAGACCCACGACAGAATGTTAATCTGAGCAAGTCACCATTCACTGATACCTAGGCGAAAGCCAGTGAAGGAAATGTCCCCGCACACAATATGAATTTAAATAAACCAATAAAACAAGACGAGACTGAATCGCGACGAGATAAACTGTCAACCGGAAAGGTTGCGAGTGGAAACAAAGAACAGCCGGCGACTATGGAGGAAGTTTTTACCAGACGGGACTCGATAGCAAGAACTCCACCTAGGATGAGAAGCTTCTCATTTCCCGATGTAGGGCAGCATGGAAAACAAACAAAGGAAGAACCCCCGAGAGAGGAACAACCCCCAAAACGAAAGAGGCTAAATGACAGCCCCCTAAAACAAGACGGGCATCAAAAGGTGGACAGAGGAATGGAATTTAAAAATATCCTAAATAGAACTTACAAACAAATAAAACAGCTAGAAAAAACTGTGGGCGAAATGTACAAACCCAAGAAGGACTTAACTGAAGCGGTGGCACGCCTTGTACTATGTGCTGAAAAGCTAGACCATCCGGAAATGCTGACCTGGCTGGAGAACCGAACCGAGAGTGACCAGAGCACTTATCCTACAGGATACGATGAGGAACATACCAAGAAACAAAGATCCAGATTGGAGGAGAGATACACGAAAGAAACGGAAGATACCGCCGGAGAGTCGGGTGAGTACAAAAGGAAAACGCAAAGCACGAGCCAGGAAATAAATCAGTGGAGAACTCAGAAAGACAGGGATGTAAGCAATGCTACTCTCTGCGAAGAATGCCAAAAAATCCAAAAGAAAAATGCTAGGAGAAGGGAATTAACTCGAGTGGAAAACTTCGAAAACTTTCAAAATATCACCGAGGAAGACTGGGAAAACGAGATCTTCCCTAGGATAGAAAAACAAACAAGCAACATCTGGAATGTCCCTCGCGATTATGAGCTGCTATTGCCGTGCTCATCAAACTTCGAGTCAGATTCCAATGAAATAAAGAGAGCAATAGAAACCTTTGGAGGAAAGGATGGTCTCAGAAAACAAGGAAGAGGGCCTGGAGAAATAGCAATGATGACGCATGCACTAGGATTTCCAGACGAAGAAGAAAACATACACCAAAGTATAAGGGGTATATACTATGCAATTCTCTCAGAGGAAAACGAGAAAACAGTGAACGATAAAACTATCTTTAAATGCATAGAAACGCTTAGAAAAAAAATGATAACAAACCAAAAGAAAAAGCTAGCAGTCCCGGATATCGATAGTGTGGTAGGACTACAAATAATTAGGATAATTGAGTTCCTATTCTACAACACAGACATCAAGGTCGTAAAATATAGCAGCAATGCTGAATCAAAAGGAAAACCACTACGGAGACAAAGAAAGAACACCACAACGGACCAGCTAAATAAGGCCACCACAAAAAGCAGGAAGCCCAAACACGACGCCTTACTTGTTAAAATGGAAAATACAACCTTCGCAGACTTGTTTAAAACTATAAAAAAAAATGTGAATCCCAGCGAAATTGGTGTTGACGTAAATAACGTTGTCAAAACGAGAAGCGGAGACGTGTTGATAACGGTACGTAACGGAGCAGAAAAAATGGAGGTCCTCAAAAATGAAATGGCGAGAAAACTACCAGAGGCAACTATTGCACAGGTGAAGAACAAGAAAGTAGTGCACATCAAAGACATGGATGAACTTACTACGGTAGAAGAAATCCAACAGGCAATCACACAAACCTTAAACACTAAACCAGGGGATATAGAACTGAGAGCTCTTCGACCAGCCTACGGGAATAAACAAAACATCACAGTAATAATGGGAGAGGACGATGCTGACAGACTAATAAAGCTACAAAGAATTAAGATTGGATGGATAAGCTGCAGCGTACAGGAGAGAAAAGGGGAGATTAAATGCTATAAATGCTGGGAATACGGTCACGTCAAGGAGAAATGCAACGGACCAGATAGAGAAAAACTCTGCGCTAAATGCGGCAAGGAAGGCCATAAGGCTTTTGAATGCAAAAACAAACCCTACTGCCTAAATTGCAAAAAGGAAGGGCACCAAACCAACAATTCTAAATGTCCAGAATACATCAGAAGAACAGAGAATAAGCTCTAATCAAATTCATGAAAGTACTACAAATCAATACAAACCGAAGCCGGCCAGCACACGACATGGCCCTAGCCACAGCCCTAGATATTGGCGCTAGTATTCTGATCATCAGCGAGCCAAATCGCAACGCTATTCGAAATAGAAAGGACTGGATCTACGACGAGCAAATAGATACTGCCATTAAAATCCTGGACAGCAATTCTATAGTAAAACGTCAAGGACAGGGTACCGGATTTACATACGTCGAAACCACCAAATATACGATATATAGTGTATATGCGTCCCCAAATGATGACACACAGGACCTTGAAGACCTTCTACAGGAAATTGGTAGTCGCATAAGATCAAACAAAGAAAAAGCAATCATAGCCGGAGATTTTAATGCAAAGTCACCGCAGTGGGGTATGAGCTCTAGTGACAGAAGGGGGCATATGATGACAGATTGGATAGCTGAAAACGACTTAATAATAATGAATCGAGGAAACAAACCAACTTTTCATAGAGAAAATTATTCATCTATCCTAGATTTAACAATAGTCACATCCAACATAGCACAAGACTTCTCAAAATGGGAAGTGAGTGACAAGGAATCCCTAAGCGACCACGCATACATAACTTTCGAGTTGGCTGGAATGGACAGAATAAAGCATCCAAGTACAATAAGTAGTAAAGGGTGGCAAGTAAGGAAACTAGATAGGGCAAAACTCCAACAAGCAATCGAAGAAATAGTACCAGAAAATGGCCAATCGGCGGAACGCTTCTCACAAAAGCTAACCGTCTTGTGCAACAGGGCTATGCCAAAGAAGAAAACTTCCGCTGGAAAAAAGCCTATGTACTGGTGGACAGAAGATATCGCTGAAACTCGAAAAGACTGCATCAGGAAAAGGCGAATATACACTAGGAACATCAACAGAGCACCACCAGCAGAGAGCCAGCGCTTGTGGGAAGAGTATAAAGCTACTAAAAAAACACTAAAAAATAAAGTGAAAGCTTCCAAAAGAGAAAAATGGAAGGATTTGTGCGAAGACCTGGAAAGAGATATTTGGGGAGACGGCTACAAAATAGTAATGAAGAATATGCTAGGGTGTCCACCAAGACCACAACTGAGTATGGAAAGGATGGAGGAAGTGGTCGACCACCTATTTCCCACACATCAACCCGTAATATGGAACCGTGAAAACAACACCACTTTTGTGAACTTCACTCACGAAGAATTAAAGGAAGCATGTGACAAGCTTAAAGCCAAAAAGGCCCCGGGGCCTGGAAATATACCACCCGAAATAATAAAGTGCACAGTATCACACTGCTCTGAGTACGTTCTCACTGTATACAATACGCTAGCACAAGGAGCAAATTTCCCATCAAGCTGGAAGAAGTCGAAACTTGTATTACTCAGAAAGGGAGAGAAACCTCTCGAAAACCCAGGATCGTACAGACCTATCTGCCTACTGGACATCGAAGGAAAATTATACGAACAACTCATCCTTACCAGACTAAAGCACGAGCTAGAAAGAGTTGGAGGCCTAGCAGAGAGACAGTACGGTTTTATCAAGAAAAAACAAGCAGTTGATGCCATAAATGAAGTGCTGAGGATCGCCAGAAATGCCGCAGCATACTCAAGTAGCCATCGAAGACTATGCGCGGTCATAACCCTCGATGTGAAGAACGCCTTCAACAGCGCTTCATGGCAAAAGATATTGGAAGAACTTCGGAAAAAAGGAATAGATGAACATCTTATTAACATAATTGCGTCCTATTTATCAGAAAGAGAGTTGATTCTTGAAGCGGAAGGATCAGAGAAACGTCGAGATATAAATAGCGGAGTACCACAGGGATCAGTACTAGGGCCAACCCTATGGAACGTGCTATATGACGATCTGTTTAAGATAGTGCTTCCAGCGGAGGCAACGCTTATAGGCTTCGCCGACGACATAGCTCTAGTAGTGGTTGCAAAAGGGGAGGAAACACTAATGGCGAAGGCAAACACCGCTCTACTAAGAATAGGCAAATGGTTGAAAGCAAAACAGCTGCAACTGGCGGCGGAGAAAACCGAGGCAGTGCTCCTCACTACAAAAAGGAAAATAGCCCCAATACATTTCATCGTACAAGACATAAAAATAACCCCAAGTAAGGCCATAAAATACCTAGGAGTTTGGCTGGATACAAAGATGACATTCTCTGAACACGTGGCGAAAACTATAGTCAAGGTAGAGAAGACCATAACGGCCTTGTCTAAACTCATGCCAAACATCGGCGGGCCTAGAGCTTCAAAAAGGAAAACACTTTCTGGAGTGGTTCATTCGCAGCTGCTATATGCAGCACCAGTCTGGCACACTGTCACTGAAAACAAGAAATTGACAGAGAGACTCCAGAGAATCCAAAGAAAAATGACAATTAGAGTATCCAGTGCATACAGAACAATATCCGCTGACGGAGTAGGAGTTATTGCAGGCATTCCACCAATTGACCTGCTCATAAAAGAAAGACTGGGTAGATATCGAGGATGTGCTGTCCAGACGGCAAGGGCAGACCTTATAAATAATTGGCAAGAAAAGTGGGACACTAGCAGAAAAGGAAGATGGACATGGAATCTTATTCCAGATATACGCACTTGGATATCCCGACCCTACGGTGAAGTTGACTATTTTCTCACGCAAGCCCTATCGGGACATGGCTGTTTCCGCCAGTATTTGTTTAACCGAAACAGAGCAGATTCAGAACAGTGTAAGTACTGTCCAGAGGCTGACGATGCCGAACATACTTTGTTCCGATGCCCTAGATGGGAGGAAAGTAGACAATTATACACAAGAGCGATGGGAAGAGTCTTTAATCCGACAAACATGATGGAAAGCCTAGTACATTCTGAAGAGACATGGAAATTAGCATATAAAACAATAAGAAATATAATTGAGACAAAAGAAAGAGAAGACCGCTGAGGTGAAATCTTATGGACAGAAGAGACCCCTGAAGTAATGCCGGAAGGCGGTTTCCAGGGCAGAAAATCAGAGAGGGAAGGGTTTTAGTCCAACGAGGCAGACACTATCCGGGCCAGGATGACGATCAACTCGGGTGTCCAGATATGGATTTCCCAATCCTCTATAAAAAAAAAAAAAAAAAAAAAAAAGATAGATAGATAGATAGATAGATAGATAGATAGATAGATAGATACCAACAAAATCGTCGCAAATAACCATAACACAACAGCCCAGGGACTTTCAGGAACACTACAGAAAATCTGCAACGATAGTATGCCAAAAAGCAAACACGCCCATAGAAGTCGCCCGGTATACTGGTGGAGCGAGGGGATAGCTGTCCTCCGCAAAGACTGTATCAAGAAAAGGCGCACTTACACCAGGAGCAAGCAAAGAAGCACGCTGGAGGCAATTTTACGTTTATGGGAGGATTACCGTGCGGCAAGGAAAAAACTTAGAGACACTATTAAAACGGCAAAAAGAGCCTGTTGGAAAACATTATGCAACGACATTGACGCAGATATCTGGGGTGAGGGATACAAGATCGCCATGAAAAGACTTAGTGGCTACCCCCCTAGACACCAGATGACCATGAAAATCACGGAAAATATAGTTAGTCACCTATTTCCACATCACGAACCGGTGGTATTTCCCCTGACCGTAGGTTCAGCCTTTGCCACCTTCACCTTGGACGAGTTAAAGAATGCCTGTCAAAAACTAAAAAACAACAAAGCCCCTGGACCAGGGAACGTACCTCCGGAAATCATAAAGTACGTCGCAACACAAAAGCCTGATTATGTTCTTGCCACATACAACGAGTTGGCGCTAAAGGGATGCTTTCCAAAAGAATGGAAAAGGTCAAAACTTGTCTTACTTAGGAAAGGGGACAAGCCGATGCATTACCCAAGCTCATATAGACCTATTTGTCTCCTGGATGTAGAGGGCAAACTGTTCGAACATCTCATACTGGGTAGATTGAAAGAAGAATTGGAGCGCACCGGAAACCTGGCAGAAAACCAGTATGGTTTTAGAGAAGGCAGGCAGACAGTGGACGCCATCAAGCAGGTCATAGGGAGAGCTGCGGAAGCCGCAGACTTCTCAAGTCAACATAGGAGGCTGTGTGCAGTCATAACTCTTGATGTAAAGAATGCATTTAACAGCGCGTCATGGCAAATCATCCTAGAGGTACTTAGAAGCAGGAACATAAACGAGGGTCTAATAAACATCATAGCGTCATACCTTTCCGAAAGGGAAATAATCCTGGAGGCAGAGAGCGAGACAAAAGCCCTGGAAATAAACAGTGGTGTTCCTCAGGGCTCGGTCCTAGGGCCAACACTGTGGAATGTCTTATATAATGATCTGTTACTCATGGATCAGCCAGTGGGAGTTAAACTCATAGGTTTCGCAGACGACGTCGCCATGGTGACGATAGCAAAAAGCGAGGAAACACTAATGAATGTTGCCAATACAGGATTGCAGAGGATTTCAAACTGGATTAACGAACGAAGACTATATCTGGCTCCTCAAAAAACGGAAGCAGTCATACTTACAAAGAAGAGAAAGACCCACCAACTAAGATTTAAAGTAATGGAAACAGTTGTTATACCTAGTTCGTCTATAAGGTACCTCGGAGTGCATCTTGACACCAAACTAACCTTCAGTGAACATCTAAAAAACACAATTATTAAGGCAGAGAAGACAATGAAGGCCCTTAGCATACTCATGCCGAACATAGGAGGTCCAAGAGCTTCGAAAAGGAAACTACTGATGAGTGTAGTACAATCACAAATACTTTATGCTGCACCCATCTGGCACACGGCGATGAAGAACACCAAATTGAAGCAACGGCTGCTTAGTCTTCAGAGGCTATGCCTTATTAGAGTGTGTAGCGCCTACAGAAGTATTTCAACCGAAGCAGTCGGAGTCATCGCGGGGATTCCACCGATACATCTACTGGCAAAGGAAAACACTGCAAAATACAACGGAATTTCAAAAGTAGAAGCAAGAAGAGACTTGATGGAGTCGTGGCAGCAAAACTGGGAGAACATCGCAAAGGGGAGATGGACTTACTCCCTCATCCCTAACATAGAGGTGTGGGTAACTCGAAAGCACGGGGAGGTTGATTATTACTTGACCCAGGCATTGTCTGGTCACGGCTGCTTCAGGAAGTACCTATTCGACAAAAGAAGAGCGGAAAATCCAGCCTGCTCTTACTGTGATATGATTGATGATGCATCCCACACCCTTTTCGAATGCAAACAATGGGAAGAGTACAGAGGCAATTTTGAAAGAGCCAGGGGTATGAACTTTAATCCCATCAATATGATGAGCCAGCTCTTGACATCTGAAGAAACCTGGGAATGTGCATACAGGACCATTCGGAATATACTAGAGACAAAAGAGACCCACGACAGAATGTTAATCTGAGCAAGTCACCATTCACTGATACCTAGGCGAAAGCCAGTGAAGGAAATGTCCCCGCACACGGTGTCGAAGTAATGCGCGAGCGGTTTCCGACACTGTGTGTTCGAAATAGAGAGGGAAGGGTTTTAGTCCAACGAGGCAGACACTATCCGGGCCAGGATGATGACCAACTCGGGTGTCCAGATAAGGATTTCCCAATCCTCTATAAAAAAAAAAAAAAAAAAAAAAAAAAAGATAGATAGATAGATAGATAGATAGATAGATAGATAGATAGATAGATAGATAGATAGATAGATAGATAGATAGATAGATAGATAGATAGATAGATAGATAGATAGTAAAGAGTTTGCCGTAATTCGTTAATATATTTATTTTCTAATATGTGACAAAATATGACAACTATTCAGTAACAATCCCATAATAATACAAAATGACAGGTACTCAGGTATAACTTTATATGGGGTGCAGCATATGTATACCCAGCATATATAACAATCCTCCCTTGTAGTTTTTTGTTTATTTAAAGATTCATTCTTTCAACCGGTCTCCTCATCCTAGTTGATTTTCTAATTAACCTTGAGTTTTCCACTCTAGTTTGACTTGTTTCCACCTCAGGTAACGTTGAAGTGTTTTGTGAAGGCTCAGAACCTATTACCTCCGAAGGTAATGTCCTGTTTTCAGAAGGTGCTGTAATCGACTCTTCCCCTTGCATAAAGTCATCACTGGTATTTGTATCGTTAGCGCTACTTGATTCCCCAGAAACACCACTTCGGCTGAAAACTTCAGGATTTATTTCAGAGTTTAAATTTTCGTTTAGTTGGAAATCAGAACCATAAGGATTTCTATATTTCTCCGGTACTTGAGTGGAAGCAATTTGATCAATATGTCGGTGCCAAGTTTTCCCGTTATCCATTTTAACTAAATAATGGAGAATACCTTTTCTCTCCAACGTTTAAATCACACGAATTTAAAAACTTTTTAGACAGCAATGGAATAAAACATGTATGTTCGGCCCCCTTTCACCCAGCCACAAATGGGCAAGCAGAAAGATACGTTCAGTCCTTAAAAAAGGCATTAAAAAAGGTTGGTGAAGAGCCTGGTGATTTAGATTTCAAGTTAAACAACTTTTTGAATGAATTCATGTAATAAACTGATTCATACTCTTCTTCGGTCGGAAAGTCAATTTGATTTTGGTTGGTGACAGGTTCAGAGTTTCGTTTTATAAACCATCGGTGTTTGTCTGAATTTGACTGCCCTTTCATGCATACCGCTGCCAAATGTCCTTTGCGTTTGCACTTAGAACATGTAACGTTGATTTTTGGGCAAGTATTAGCTAAATGGGAGTGATCGCCACAACGAAAACAAGTTTTAGTTCGTTCTGAAAAGGATTTTCCCGCCACAGTATTTCTTTTACCATTACTTATTTGATTCTGATCACTTGATGTCGATACTGTTGAGCACTGTTGTATTTGTTTAGTTTCTTTGTGTGCAGTTTCCATTGCTAAAGCGACACTGAGGCAGTCAGCAAATTTATCGTTTGGCGCTTTTAATTGTATAAGTTTTTCTATTAAATTTGGGTTTCTTAAACCACTAATGAATTGTTGTCTCAAATGTAAATCAACTGTCGACGTATTGCAATGTGTACACCTAAAATCACAGTCCCGGCAAAGTTTTTTCAAATCAGTTACAAATTCTGAAATAGTTTCACCTTCTAGCTGTGTACGTTTAGAAAATTTATTTTGTGATGCAATCACACTTGATGTAGGATTTAAGTGATTTTTGATGATCTGTATTAGTTCACTGTATTTTTTATTTTTAGGATCATCTGGACTGACTAAATTGTATGTTGTTTGTAAAGTTTTTGTACCCATTGTATGTAATAACCATTCTTTTTTTTTGGTATCAATTTCTGTAGCTGTACCTGTAAAATTTTTCATATCGAAAAAGTTCTCCAATCTCTTAATATATAAATCCCAAGTTTCATAATCTTCTGCAAATGGTTCCATTGTAATGTTTTCGTTGGTTGTCGACTGATTACTTTTTGGTGTAGATAATAGCTTGGACAAAGAATCCATGAATTCACTGAATTGTTCCTTATCCATTTTATTTTTTTGTGAGTTCTTTACCTCGTCGCCACTAAAGAGTTTGCCGTAATTCGTTAATATATTTATTTTCTAATATGTGACAAAATATGACAACTATTCAGTAACAATCCCATAATAATACAAAATGACAGGTACTCAGGTATAACTTTATATGGGGTGCAGCATATGTATACCCAGCATATATAACAGATAGATAGATAGATAGATAGATAGATAGATAGATAGATAGATAGATAGATAGATAGATAGATAGATAGATAGATAGATAGATAGATAGATAGATAGATAGATAGATAGATAGATAGATAGATAGATAGATAGATAGATAGATAGATAGATAGATAGATAGATAGATAGATAGATAGATAGATAGATAGAAGGAAGTACCTATTCGACAAAAGAAGAGCGGAAAATCCAGCCTGCTCTTACTGTGATATGATTGATGATGCATCCCACACCCTTTTTGAATGCAAACAATGGGAAGAGTACAGAGGCAATTTTGAAAGAGCCAGGGGTATGAACTTTAATCCCATCAATATGATGAGCCAGCTCTTGACATCTGAAGAAACCTGGGAATGTGCATACAGGACCATTCGGAATATACTAGAGACAAAAGAGACCCACGACAGAATGTTAATCTGAGCAAGTCACCATTCACTGATACCTAGGCGAAAGCCAGTGAAGGAAATGTCCCCGCACACGGTGTCGAAGTAATGCGCGAGCGGTTTCCGACACTGTGTGTTCGAAATAGAGAGGGAAGGGTTTTAGTCCAACGAGGCAGACACTATCCGGGCCAGGATGATGACCAACTCGGGTGTCCAGATAAGGATTTCCCAATCCTCTATAAAAAAAAAAAAAAAAAAAAAAAAAATATATAGATAGATAGATAGATAGATAGATAGATAGATAGATAGATAGATAGATAGATAGATAGATAGATAGATAGATAGATAGATAGATAGATAGATAGATAGATAGATAGATAGATAGATAGATAGATAGATAGATAGATAGATAGATAGATAGATAGATAGATAGATAGATAGATAGATAGATAGATGCGAACCGAAGGGGAAAATAGCCTTAGCGTGGTAAGGGCCCACTGCCGCGCCGGACAAATATTGGTCCCGATTCGTGGGAATAATATGAATGGAAATAAACCAATAAAACAAGACGAGACTGAATCGCGACGAGATAAACTGTCAACCGGAAAGGTTGCGAGTGGAAACAAAGAACAGCCGGCGACTATGGAGGAAGTTTTTACCAGAAGGGACTCGATAGCAAGAACTCCACCTAGGATGAGAAGCTTCTCATTTCCCGATGTAGGGCAGCATGGAAAACAAACAAAGGAAGAACCCCCGAGAGAGGAACAACCCCCAAAACGAAAGAGGCTAAATGACAGCCCCCTAAAACAAGACGGGCATCAAAAGGTGGACAGAGGAATGGAATTTAAAAATATCCTAAATAGAACTTACAAACAAATAAAACAGCTAGAAAAAACTGTGGGCGAAATGTACAAACCCAAGAAGGACTTAACTGAAGCGGTGGCACGCCTTGTACTATGTGCTGAAAAGCTAGACCATCCGGAAATGCTGACCTGGCTGGAGAACCGAACCGAGAGTGACCAGAGCACTTATCCTGCAGGATACGATGAGGAACATACCAAGAAACAAAGATCCAGATTGGAGGAGAGATACACGAAAGAAACGGAAGATACCGCCGGAGAGTCGGGTGAGTACAAAAGGAAAACGCAAAGCACGAGCCAGGAAATAAATCAGTGGAGAACTCAGAAAGACAGGGATGTAAGCAATGCTACTCTCTGCGAAGAATGCCAAAAAATCCAAAAGAAAAATGCTAGGAGAAGGGAATTAACTCGAGTGGAAAACTTCGAAAACTTTCAAAATATCACCGAGGAAGACTGGGAAAACGAGATCTTCCCTAGGATAGAAAAACAAACAAGCAACATCTGGAATGTCCCTCGCGATTATGAGCTGCTATTGCCGTGCTCATCAAACTTCGAGTCAGATTCCAATGAAATAAAGAGAGCAATAGAAACCTTTGGAGGAAAGGATGGTCTCAGAAAACAAGGAAGAGGGCCTGGAGAAATAGCAATGATGACGCATGCACTAGGATTTCCAGACGAAGAAGAAAACATACACCAAAGTATAAGGGGTATATACTATGCAATTCTCTCAGAGGAAAACGAGAAAACAGTGAACGATAAAACTATCTTTAAATGCATAGAAACGCTTAGAAAAAAAATGATAACAAACCAAAAGAAAAAGCTAGCAGTCCCGGATATCGATAGTGTGGTAGGACTACAAATAATTAGGATAATTGAGTTCCTATTCTACAACACAGACATCAAGGTCGTAAAATATAGCAGCAATGCTGAATCAAAAGGAAAACCACTACGGAGACAAAGAAAGAACACCACAACGGACCAGCTAAATAAGGCCACCACAAAAAGCAGGAAGCCCAAACACGACGCCTTACTTGTTAAAATGGAAAATACAACCTTCGCAGACTTGTTTAAAACTATAAAAAAAAATGTGAATCCCAGCGAAATTGGTGTTGACGTAAATAACGTTGTCAAAACGAGAAGCGGAGACGTGTTGATAACGGTACGTAACGGAGCAGAAAAAATGGAGGTCCTCAAAAATGAAATGGCGAGAAAACTACCAGAGGCAACTATTGCACAGGTGAAGAACAAGAAAGTAGTGCACATCAAAGACATGGATGAACTTACTACGGTAGAAGAAATCCAACAGGCAATCACACAAACCTTAAACACTAAACCAGGGGATATAGAACTGAGAGCTCTTCGACCAGCCTACGGGAATAAACAAAACATCACAGTAATAATGGGAGAGGACGATGCTGACAGACTAATAAAGCTACAAAGAATTAAGATTGGATGGATAAGCTGCAGGGTACAGGAGAGAAAAGGGGAGATTAAATGCTATAAATGCTGGGAATACGGTCACGTCAAGGAGAAATGCAACGGACCAGATAGAGAAAAACTCTGCGCTAAATGCGGCAAGGAAGGCCATAAGGCTTTTGAATGCAAAAACAAACCCTACTGCCTAAATTGCAAAAAGGAAGGGCACCAAACCAACAATTCTAAATGTCCAGAATACATCAGAAGAACAGAGAATAAGCTCTAATCAAATTCATGAAAGTACTACAAATCAATACAAACCGAAGCCGGCCAGCACACGACATGGCCCTAGCCACAGCCCTAGATATTGGCGCTAGTATTCTGATCATCAGCGAGCCAAATCGCAACGCTATTCGAAATAGAAAGGACTGGATCTACGACGAGCAAATAGATACTGCCATTAAAATCCTGGACAGCAATTCTATAGTAAAACGTCAAGGACAGGGTACCGGATTTACATACGTCGAAACCACCAAATATACGATATATAGTGTATATGCGTCCCCACATGATGACATACAGGACCTTGAAGACCTTCTACAGGAAATTGGTAGTCGCATAAGATCAAACAAAGAAAAAGCAATCATAGCCGGAGATTTTAATGCAAAGTCACCGCAGTGGGGTATGAGCTCTAGTGACAGAAGGGGGCATATGATGACAGATTGGATAGCTGAAAACGACTTAATAATAATGAATCGAGGAAACAAACCAACTTTTCATAGAGAAAATTATTCATCTATCCTAGATTTAACAATAGTCACATCCAACATAGCACAAGACTTCTCAAAATGGGAAGTGAGTGACAAGGAATCCCTAAGCGACCACGCATACATAACTTTCGAGTTGGCTGGAATGGACAGAATAAAGCATCCAAGTACAATAAGTAGTAAAGGGTGGCAAGTGAGGAAACTAGATAGGGCAAAACTCCAACAAGCAATCGAAGAAATAGTACCAGAAAATGGCCAATCGGCGGAACGCTTCTCACAAAAGCTAACCGTCTTGTGCAACAGGGCTATGCCAAAGAAGAAAACTTCCGCTGGAAAAAAGCCTATGTACTGGTGGACAGAAGATATCGCTGAAACTCGAAAAGACTGCATCAGGAAAAGGCGAATATACACTAGGAACATCAACAGAGCACCACCAGCAGAGAGCCAGCGCTTGTGGGAAGAGTATAAAGCTACTAAAAAAACACTAAAAAATAAAGTGAAAGCTTCCAAAAGAGAAAAATGGAAGGACTTGTGCGAAGACCTGGAAAGAGATATTTGGGGAGACGGCTACAAAATAGTAATGAAGAATATGCTAGGGTGTCCACCAAGACCACAACTGAGTATGGAAAGGATGGAGGAAGTGACCGACCACCTATTTCCCACACATCAACCCGTAATATGGAACCGTGAAAACAACACCACTTTTGTGAACTTCACTCACGAAGAATTAAAGGAAGCATGTGACAAGCTTAAAGCCAAAAAGGCCCCGGGGCCTGGAAATATACCACCCGAAATAATAAAGTGCACAGTATCACACTGCTCTGAGTACGTTCTCACTGTATACAATACGCTAGCACAAGGAGCAAATTTCCCATCAAGCTGGAAGAAGTCGAAACTTGTATTACTCAGAAAGGGAGAGAAACCTCTCGAAAACCCAGGATCGTACAGCCCTATCTGCCTACTGGACATCGAAGGAAAATTATACGAACAACTCATCCTTACCAGACTAAAGCACGAGCTAGAAAGAGTTGGAGGCCTAGCAGAGAGACAGTACGGTTTTATCAAGAAAAAACAAGCAGTTGATGCCATAAATGAAGTGCTGAGGATCGCCAGAAATGCCGCAGCATACTCAAGTAGCCATCGAAGACTATGCGCGGTCATAACCCTCGATGTGAAGAACGCCTTCAACAGCGCTTCATGGCAAAAGATATTGGAAGAACTTCGGAAAAAAGGAATAGATGAACATCTTATTAACATAATTGCGTCCTATTTATCAGAAAGAGAGTTGATTCTTGAAGCGGAAGGATCAGAGAAACGTCGAGATATAAATAGCGGAGTACCACAGGGATCAGTACTAGGGCCAACACTATGGAACGTGCTATATGACGATCTGTTTAAGATAGTGCTTCCAGCGGAGGCAACGCTTATAGGCTTCGCCGACGACATAGCTCTAGTAGTGGTTGCAAAAGGGGAGGAAACACTAATGGCGAAGGCAAACACCGCTCTACTAAGAATAGGCAAATGGTTGAAAGCAAAACAGCTGCAACTGGCGGCGGAGAAAACCGAGGCAGTGCTCCTCACTACAAAAAGGAAAATAGCCCCAATACATTTCATCGTACAAGACATAAAAATAACCCCAAGTAAGGCCATAAAATACCTAGGAGTTTGGCTGGATACAAAGATGACATTCTCTGAGCACGTGGCGAAAACTATAGTCAAGGTAGAGAAGACCATAACGGCCTTGTCTAAACTCATGCCAAACATCGGCGGGCCTAGAGCTTCAAAAAGGAAAACACTTTCTGGAGTGGTTCATTCGCAGCTGCTATATGCAGCACCAGTCTGGCACACTGTCACTGAAAACAAGAAATTGACAGAGAGACTCCAGAGAATCCAAAGAAAAATGACAATTAGAGTATCCAGTGCATACAGAACAATATCCGCTGACGGAGTAGGAGTTATTGCAGGCATTCCACCAATTGACCTGCTCATAAAAGAAAGACTGGGTAGATATCGAGGATGTGCTGTCCAGACGGCAAGGGCAGACCTTATAAATAATTGGCAAGAAAAGTGGGACACTAGCAGAAAAGGAAGATGGACATGGAATCTTATTCCAGATATTCGCACTTGGATATCCCGACCCTACGGTGAAGTTGACTATTTTCTCACGCAAGCCCTATCGGGACATGGCTGTTTCCGCCAGTATTTGTTTAACCGAAACAGAGCAGATTCAGAACAGTGTAAGTACTGTCCAGAGGCTGACGATGCCGAACATACTTTGTTCCGATGCCCTAGATGGGAGGAAAGTAGACAATTATACACAAGAGCGATGGGAAGAGTCTTTAATCCGACAAACATGATGGAAAGCCTAGTACATTCTGAAGAGACATGGAAATTAGCATATAAAACAATAAGAAATATAATTGAGACAAAAGAAAGAGAAGACCGCTGAGGTGAAATCTTATGGACAGAAGAGACCCCTGAAGTAATGCCGGAAGGCGGTTTCCAGGGCAGAAAATCAGAGAGGGAAGGGTTTTAGTCCAACGAGGCAGACACTATCCGGGCCAGGATGACGATCAACTCGGGTGTCCAGATATGGATTTCCCAATCCTCTATAAAAAAAAAAAAAAAAAAAAAGATAGATAGATAGATAGATAGATAGATAGATAGATAGATAGATAGATAGATAGATAGATAGATAGATAGATAGATAGATAGATAGATGATAGATAGATAGATAGATAGATAGATAGATAGATAGATGCATCCCACACCCTTTTCGAATGCAAACAATGGGAAGAGTACAGAGGCAATTTTGAAAGAGCCAGGGGTATGAACTTTAATCCCATCAATATGATGAGCCAGCTCTTGACATCTGAAGAAACCTGGGAATGTGCATACAGGACCATTCGGAATATACTAGAGACAAAAGAGACCCACGACAGAATGTTAATCTGAGCAAGTCACCATTCACTGATACCTAGGCGAAAGCCAGTGAAGGAAATGTCCCCGCACACGGTGTCGAAGTAATGCGCGAGCGGTTTCCGACACTGTGTGTTCGAAATAGAGAGGGAAGGGTTTTAGTCCAACGAGGCAGACACTATCCGGGCCAGGATGATGACCAACTCGGGTGTCCAGATAAGGATTTCCCAATCCTCAAAAAAAAAAAAAAAAAAAAAAAAAAAAAAAAAGATAGATAGATAATAAAATAAATAAATAAATAAATAAATCGTTTATTTAATAGCATAGCTAACAACAAATACAAAAAAAAACAAAAAACAATTAAATTTACATTTTACAATTTTGTTAATAAATACATAATTTAGCAAAATTATCACACTCAAACCTATTGCATCCCAATATTATTTTTGCAGTAGTCTACACATTTTTTTCGAAAGGTCTTTATGGATTCACACATCTTTATATAATTAGGCAATTCATTATATTGAATAAGTCCGTTGTGGAAAAGATTTTTTTGGCTATATGTTGTAGACACTGTATTTACATAAAAGTTGTCCCTTGTCCGTGTTGGGTAATTATGTATATCCGACACATTTCTTAGATTTCGTAATAAATGTTCTGGAAAAAGGCCGTTTTTTATTTTGTGTATTACTGTCATTGTATTTACAAAAATTATTTGTTTTACACTTAGCAAACCAGTGGAGGTTAACATATGGGCGACACTAGTGTAACGATCACATGAAAGAATGTAGCGCATTGCTTGGTTTTGTTTTTTTTGCAATATACTTAATTCCGTCTCATTAAGCAGAAATAGAACAGATGTACAGTAGTTAAAGTGCGGCATGATTATTGTTTTATATATGTTTAATTTGGACCACTCACTTAAGTGAGGACTTAATCTTCCCAGCAGGTTCACCTTCTTTGCGATCTTTTTGGTCATGTATTGTGCATGGCTAGAAAATGTTAGGTGCTCGTCGATTATAACACCCAAGTATTTATATTCCTCTACTTTGTTGATATTTTGTTGGTTTATAGATATTTTGGTTGTTTTTTCGGTTTCAGTACTATTTTGCCTACTTCTTACTATCATATACTTTGTTTTTTCTAGATTTAAGCTTAATCCATTCTGAGTTATCCACTTATGTAGGATTTCTAGTTCTTCTTTTATTATTTTGATTACAGTTTCAATATCTTCTCCAACTAGATATATTAATGTGTCATCGGCAAACAGTTGTATATTGCATTTTGTCAGACATTTTACTATATCATTTATGTATACTATAAATAGATTTGGCCCTAATACCGTTCCTTGTGGGACCCCAAACACATTTTCCTTTGAATTAGATGTACTACTCATATATCTGGTTTCTTGGCATCTATCGGAGAGGTAACTTTTAAACCATTTTAAGACATTTTCTTTGATGCCATATTTCTTTAGTTTCTGTATTAAAAGTGTCCTATCTATGGTTTCAAAAGCTCGTCGAAAGTCTATAAATACTGCTGCAATAATTTTCTTTTCACTTAAGGCTTCTTTCCATTTTAATAATACTGTTTGTAGCGCACTTTCACATGAGTTGTTTTTCCTGAATCCTGATTGATACACACTTAGGAGTTTATTTTTTTCAAAATAGTCTATTAGCTGTTCATTTACTACTACTTCAAGTAATTTTTCATATGATGGAACCATATTTATGGGGCGGAATTCTTCGCATTTATTTGTGTTGCTTTTTTTTTCTATTGGTATTACTGTAGATTTTTTCCAGGTTCTTGGAAATGTGCCATGTTCTAAACTAGTGTTGATCAAATGCAGGAATCTATCTCCAATTACCTCAAATGCATTTTGTAATATTTCTGTTGTTATTCCATCAACGCTGCTTTTTTTTTTCTTTAAGTTTTTTATTATTTTTCTTAGTTCTACCATTGTAAGTAACTTAAACTGGTTCATCTGTACTTTGCTCTCGATTTCCTGTAATACCGTTTGCATGTCTGTATCACTAATTGCATGACTAATTATTTCAATGCTAGTAATAAAATAATTATTAAAGTTTTCTGCTATCATGTTCTCTTCACTTTCAAACTTATTGCCAAAATATATTTCTGCATGTTTACCATTTTTTTTCCCACCTACAAGCTTTTTAATAGTTTTCCACATCTCCGTCGGGTCATTCTTATTCATGTCAATCTTTGCATTATAGTAGTCTCTTTTTTGTTTTCTTATCATTTCTACTACTCTATTTCTCTGATCTTTGTATTTTTTAAAATCCTCTTTATTCTTTGTAATAATGGCTCGTCGATACAGTTGATCTCTCTGTTTCATATTAATGTCAATTTCTACCGTCCACCATTCTCTTTCTGCCCATTTGATCTTTATAATCTTCTCTTTTTTTGGTGCATGTCTATCCAAGGTATTTAATAGGGATTCAATTAGGTTTTTGGCCAAAATATTTATATCCGTACAATCGGGGTCCCAAAGGGTTTCCCTTAAATCTGTTTGAAAATTCACTTCATTAAAACTGTGATAATCTCGGTAATGTTTGATAATATCTTTTTGTTCTGTATCCCCTGTTAACTGCACGGTTATTATAGAATGGTCTGTGATTTTGGGTGTTAGATGTACCTGAGTGGCTAGGTGCTTGTCATTTGTAATTAAAAGGTCAATTATTGTTGCACTACTTTCAGTTATTCGGGTAAAGTTAACAACAGCTTGATAGAGGCCATAGTAATCCACCATTTTTTTTAATTTTTGAGAATAAAATGTGTTTTTTGAGACATCAATATTAAAATCTCCCATTAGTATAAGTGTGCCTTTTTTCGTTGTATATTCTTCCAAGAAACTCTCCAGATACCTCAAAAAATCACCATCGCTTGCAGAAGGTGAATGATATATGCAGAATATCATAAACTTTTTGTTTCCTATTTTTGTTTCTACACCAGTTATCCATAAATTCTTCTGTACAGATTTATTTACCAAGGTCTTGGTTTGTAGTTCTTCCTTAACATACACAATTGTTCCTCCAGTATGTCTGCTTTCTGAAGGTGTGCTTATTGTTTGATATCCCTCCATCTTTATTTCGTGTTCCATTATATCCTCTGTTATATGAGTTTCTGCTAGGCAAACAATAGCAGGCTTCCAGTCACTGATTGTGAAGTTTAGATTTGTCTTATGAGCTAATAAACTTTCTATATTCAGGTACATCAATTGTTTTTTTGATTGCTATTTATTTGTAAAAACACTTGGATAATTCATTGGATAGATAGATAGATAGATAGATAGATAGATAGATAGATAGATAGATAGATAGATAGATAGATAGATAGATAGATAGATAGATAGATAGATAGATAGATAGATAGATAGATAGATAGATAGATAGATAGATAGATAGATAGATGGATAGCTGTCCTCCGCAAAGACTGTATCAAGAAAAGGCGCACTTACACCAGGAGCAAGCAAAGAAGCACGCTGGAGGCAATTTTACGTTTATGGGAGGATTACTGTGCGGCAAGGAAAAAACTTAGAGACACTATTAAAACGGCAAAAAGAGCCTGTTGGAAAACATTATGCAACGACATTGACGCAGATATCTGGGGTGAGGGATACAAGATCGCCATGAAAAGACTTAGTGGCTACCCCCCTAGACACCAGATGACCATGAAAATCACGGAAAATATAGTTAGTCACCTATTTCCACATCACGAACCGGTGGTATTTCCCCTGACCGTAGGTTCAGCCTTTGCCACCTTCACCTTGGACGAGTTAAAGAATGCCTGTCAAAAAACTAAAAAACAACAAAGCCCCTGGACCAGGGAACGTACCTCCGGAAATCATAAAGTACGTCGCAACACAAAAGCCTGATTATGTTCTTTCCACATACAACGAGTTGGCGCTAAAGGGATGCTTTCCAAAAGAATGGAAAAGGTCAAAACTTGTCTTACTTAGGAAAGGGGACAAGCCGATGCATTACCCAAGCTCATATAGACCTATTTGTCTCCTGGATGTAGAAGGCAAACTGTTCGAACATCTCATACTGGGTAGATTGAAAGAAAAATTGGAGCGCACCGGAAACCTGGCAGAAAACCAGTATGGTTTTAGAGAAGGCAGGCAGACAGTGGACGCCATCAAACAGGTCATAGGGAGAGCTGCGGAAGCCGCAGACTTCTCAAGTCAACATAGGAGGCTGTGTGCAGTCATAACTCTTGATGTAAAGAATGCATTTAACAGCGCGTCATGGCACATCATCCTAGAGGTACTTAGAAGCAGGAACATAAACGAGGGTCTAATAAACATCATAGCGTCATACCTTTCCGAAAGGGAAATAATCCTGGAGGCAGAGAGCGAGACAAAAGCCCTGGAAATAAACAGTGGTGTTCCTCAGGGCTCGGTCCTAGGGCCAACACTGTGGAATGTCTTATATAATGATCTGTTACTCATGGATCAGCCAGTGGGAGTTAAACTCATAGGTTTCGCAGACGACGTCGCCATGGTGACGATAGCAAAAAGCGAGGAAACACTAATCAATGTTGCCAATACAGGATTGCAGAGGATTTCAAACTGGATTAACGAACGAAGACTATATCTGGCTCCTCAAAAAAACGGAAGCAGTCATACTTACAAAGAAGAGAAAGACCCACCAACTAAGATTTAAAGTAATGGAAACAGTTGTTATACCTAGTTCGTCTATAAGGTACCTCGGAGTGCATCTTGACACCAAACTAACCTTCAGTGAACATCTAAAAAACACAATTATTAAGGCAGAGAAGACAATGAAGGCCCTTAGCATACTCATGCCGAACATAGGAGGTCCAAGAGCTTCGAAAAGGAAACTACTGATGAGTGTAGTACAATCACAAATACTTTATGCTGCACCCATCTGGCACACGGCGATGAAGAACACCAAATTGAAGCAACGGCTGCTTAGTCTTCAGAGGCTATGCCTTATTAGAGTGTGTAGCGCCTACAGAAGTATTTCAACCGAAGCAGTCGGAGTCATCGCGGGGATTCCACCGATACATCTACTGGCAAAGGAAAACACTGCAAAATACAACGGAATTTCAAAAGTAGAAGCAAGAAGAGACTTGATGGAGTCGTGGCAGCAAAACTGGGAGAACATCGCAAAGGGGAGATGGACTTACTCCCTCATCCCTAACATAGAGGTGTGGGTAACTCGAAAGCACGGGGAGGTTGATTATTACTTGACCCAGGCATTGTCTGGTCACGGCTGCTTCAGGAAGTACCTATTCGACAAAAGAAGAGCGGAAAATCCAGCCTGCTCTTACTGTGATATGATTGATGATGCATCCCACACCCTTTTCGAATGCAAACAATGGGAAGAGTACAGAGGCAATTTTGAAAGAGCCAGGGGTATGAACTTTAATCCCATCAATATGATGAGCCAGCTCTTGACATCTGAAGAAACCTGGGAATGTGCATACAGGACCATTCGGAATATACTAGAGACAAAAGAGACCCACGACAGAATGTTAATCTGAGCAAGTCACCATTCACTGATACCTAGGCGAAAGCCAGTGAAGGAAATGTCCCCGCACACGGTGTCGAAGTAATGCGCGAGCGGTTTCCGACACTGTGTGTTCGAAATAGAGAGGGAAGGGTTTTAGTCCAACGAGGCAGACACTATCCGGGCCAGGATGATGACCAACTCGGGTGTCCAGATAAGGATTTCCCAATCCTCTATAAAAAAAAAAAAAAAAAAAAGATAGATAGATAGATAGATAGATGATAGATAGATAGATAGATAGATAGATAGATAGATAGATAGATAGATAGATACTCCCCCAAGGAGCTGTGAGACCTTGACGTTGGTGGGGGGGCTCAGTAGCCGTGATGATTCGAAGAGCGATGCCGGCTGGAGTTTATACTCCTAGTAGGGCCACCCATGCCGGTAAGGTCTGAGGGGAGCGGCAAAGCTAAGGACAGCTCGACAGGAGTAAACCTGTGGAATAAATCCGGAACCCAAGGTGTCAGATGTACCGTGCCGATGGGTGAATGGCTACACGACAGATAGTCGCAAACGGTGTCCCGGAGGACCAGGCGAACCGAAGGGGATGTTAGCCTTAGCGTGGTAAGGGCGCACTGCCACGCTGGACAGTTTATTTCGACCCTACTCGTGGGAAATTGATGGATAATTTTGAAAAAAACAAAACTGAAGAGACACTGCGTAATGAAGGAAATTTCCTTACGGCTGGCCATGGGCCGCGAGACCCGTTCGCACGAAGAGACTCAATTGTGAGAACCCCGCCTAGATCAAGAGCAAAGTCAGTCCCAGACCTAGACACTCTGAGAGGAGCCGAAGGAAGAAACTCGAATTTCGATCACTCCTCTAAAAGGAAAAGGGTTGAAAACTCGCCTCAAGAAGAGAAAGACCTAGGAACAGAAGCAAACATTTTGAAGAAAATGCTGAGAGACATAAGGGAAAATGTAAAACTTCTAGAAACTGTGATCAAAGAAGCTTATAAACCCAAGAAGGAGTATGTCGATATTAGTAGTAAGTTAGTATACTGCACGGAAAAAATCCAAGAGCAAAACTTTCAAGAGTGGCTAGATAAATTACAAACGAACGGTAATGAAAAAGACCTACAAGCAGAAAATGAGAGACTGCGGGAACAAATATTGGAAATGGATATACACAAAAAAAAACGCACATGGAAGAACAATCAGAGCGGAGCCAGGAGAAATGCGATGAATGCAAAAAATTACAAACAAGAATTAAGATGAGAGAAAACATCAAGAAAAACGAAACCTACGAAAATTTTCGAGCAATAACCGAAGAAGCATGGACGGGAGGCATATTCGAGGGGATACCTACTCAAAGGGGATGCATCTGGGAGGCGCCAACTGAGTACGATCTGCTCCTCCCGTGCTCTGCACAAATAGATAACTGTGACATAGAAATAAGGAAAGCCATAGCTAAATTCGGAGGGAAAGAAGGACTGAAAAAGCAAAACAGACAAAGAGGGAGTATGGTACAAATGAAACATTCAATAGGATTTCCGGATGGAGACGGAAACTACGTAGATACTTCAAGAATCATATACTACCCAATTATCTCTGAAGAAACAAACGATGAACCCCTAGACGAACATATTTTCCAGGCCCTGAAAACAGTTAAATCATCTATGATCACAAGCAAGAGATCAAGACTGGCTCTACCGGAAACAAAAGGGATACAGGGAATTATAACAACCCGTGCAATACAGTTCCTTTTTGCAGACGCAAACATAGACATTTTAATGTACAAACAGTTCGAGAATCAAAAGCCTCAAAGAAAGGCAAGGCCCGTCACAGAAACCGGAGCGAGTAATAGTAATGTCAAAAACAGGAAGAGAGGAGGCGAAGCTGTACGAGTCAAAATGAAGGATGTTTCTTACGCAAATCTACTTAAGAACTTAAAAAACACAATAAATCCAGGAGAGGTCGGTGTTGACATAGGAGACCTTAAACAAACGAGGAGCGGAGACCTACTCATTACGATACAGAATGGATCTGACAAGGCAGCTGTACTAAAGAAAGAGATTTTGGAGAAAATTCCGGGGGCCAACGCGGTTACTCTAGCTAACAAAAAAGTTCTGCACATTAAGGGAATGGATGAGTTAACAGCGGAGGCAGAGATAAGAGAGGTTATCATCAATGCCGTGGAGACCACACCGGAAAACGTAGAAATAAGTGCACTCAGGCCAGCCTACGGAAACAAGCAAAATGTGACCGTTAAATTACCAGAAGCTGAGGCTGACAAACTTATCCTGATGGGAAAAATAAAAATTGGATGGGTCAGATGCGTTATCACTGAAAGACAAAAAGAAACAAGATGCTATAAGTGCTGGCAATATGGCCACAATAAAGCGGACTGCAGAGGAGAAGACCGAGAAGGCCTCTGTCTTAGGTGCGCTAAAGAAGGGCACAAAGCCGTGACCTGCAGAAATGAATCCTATTGCGTGTACTGTAAGCGGACAGGACATCAATCGGGAAGCAGGAAATGTAGCTCAAAAAGCAACAGGAAAGCTATCCCTGACTTCAATGATAAAGATCCTGCAAATCAACACTAACAGGAGTAGATCGGCCCACGATATGGCCCTAACTACAGCAAAGGAAATGGGCGCAAAAATCCTAGTAGTTAGTGAACCAAACAAAAGTGCCATACAGAACAGAAAGGACTGGACCTATGACTCAGAACTAGGCGCTGCTCTAAAAATTCTGGATACAAATATTATTGTAGAAAGGCAAGGGAGTGGGCACGGCTTCACATATGCCATCACAACACAGTTTGCAATTTTTGGATGCTACTCCTCACCAAACAGGGACGTTGCTGACCTGGAACGTACCCTAGAAGAAATAGGGGAGCACATTAAATCAAAAAAAGAAAGAATAATAGTAGTAGGGGATTTTAATGCAAAATCACCACAATGGGGCATGAACATCGCCGATATCAGGGGAAGAATTATGATAGAGTGGATAGCCCAACATGACTTGGTCATTCTAAACCGGGGTGATAAACCGACCTTCGAAATCCAGGGATACGGATCGGTACTAGATCTTACCTTAGCGACACCGGACATTGCCACAAACATCCTAAAGTGGGAAGTAAGCGACAACGAGAGCCTCAGCGACCATAAATACCTCGTTTTTGAAGTACATGAAAGGGGAGACACTTTGACACAAAAAAAGAGTACAAAACAGGGGTGGAACCTAAAAAAGCTAGATGCTGAAAAACTAAGAACAGCAACCAACAAAATCGTCGCAAATAACCATAACACAACAGCCCAGGGACTTTCAGGAACACTACAGAAAATCTGCAACGATAGTATGCCAAAAAGCAAACACGCCCATAGAAGTCGCCCGGTATACTGGTGGAGCGAGGGGATAGCTGTCCTCCGCAAAGACTGTATCAAGAAAAGGCGCACTTACACCAGGAGCAAGCAAAGAAGCACGCTGGAGGCAATTTTACGTTTATGGGAGGATTACCGTGCGGCAAGGAAAAAACTTAGAGACACTATTAAAACGGCAAAAAGAGCCTGTTGGAAAACATTATGCAACGACATTGACGCAGATATCTGGGGTGAGGGATACAAGATCGCCATGAAAAGACTTAGTGGCTACCCCCCTAGACACCAGATGACCATGAAAATCACGGAAAATATAGTTAGTCACCTATTTCCACATCACGAACCGGTGGTATTTCCCCTGACCGTAGGTTCAGCCTTTGCCACCTTCACCTTGGACGAGTTAAAGAATGCCTGTCAAAAACTAAAAAACAACAAAGCCCCTGGACCAGGGAACGTACCTCCGGAAATCATAAAGTACGTCGCAACACAAAAGCCTGATTATGTTCTTGCCACATACAACGAGTTGGCGCTAAAGGGATGCTTTCCAAAAGAATGGAAAAGGTCAAAACTTGTCTTACTTAGGAAAGGGGACAAGCCGATGCATTACCCAAGCTCATATAGACCTATTTGTCTCCTGGATGTAGAGGGCAAACTGTTCGAACATCTCATACTGGGTAGATTGAAAGAAGAATTGGAGCGCACCGGAAACCTGGCAGAAAACCAGTATGGTTTTAGAGAAGGCAGGCAGACAGTGGACGCCATCAAGCAGGTCATAGGGAGAGCTGCGGAAGCCGCAGACTTCTCAAGAATGCATTTAACAGCGCGTCATGGCAAATCATCCTAGAGGTACTTAGAAGCAGGAACATAAACGAGGGTCTAATAAACATCATAGCGTCATACCTTTCCGAAAGGGAAATAATCCTGGAGGCAGAGAGCGAGACAAAAGCCCTGGAAATAAACAGTGGTGTTCCTCAGGGCTCGGTCCTAGGGCCAACACTGTGGAATGTCTTATATAATGATCTGTTACTCATGGATCAGCCAGTGGGAGTTAAACTCATAGGTTTCGCAGACGACGTCGCCATGGTGACGATAGCAAAAAGCGAGGAAACACTAATGAATGTTGCCAATACAGGATTGCAGAGGATTTCAAACTGGATTAACGAACGAAGACTATATCTGGCTCCTCAAAAAACGGAAGCAGTCATACTTACAAAGAAGAGAAAGACCCACCAACTAAGATTTAAAGTAATGGAAACAGTTGTTATACCTAGTTCGTCTATAAGGTACCTCGGAGTGCATCTTGACACCAAACTAACCTTCAGTGAACATCTAAAAAACACAATTATTAAGGCAGAGAAGACAATGAAGGCCCTTAGCATACTCATGCCGAACATAGGAGGTCCAAGAGCTTCGAAAAGGAAACTACTGATGAGTGTAGTACAATCACAAATACTTTATGCTGCACCCATCTGGCACACGGCGATGAAGAACACCAAATTGAAGCAACGGCTGCTTAGTCTTCAGAGGCTATGCCTTATTAGAGTGTGTAGCGCCTACAGAAGTATTTCAACCGAAGCAGTCGGAGTCATCGCGGGGATTCCACCGATACATCTACTGGCAAAGGAAAACACTGCAAAATACAACGGAATTTCAAAAGTAGAAGCAAGAAGAGACTTGATGGAGTCGTGGCAGCAAAACTGGGAGAACATCGCAAAGGGGAGATGGACTTACTCCCTCATCCCTAACATAGAGGTGTGGGTAACTCGAAAGCACGGGGAGGTTGATTATTACTTGACCCAGGCATTGTCTGGTCACGGCTGCTTCAGGAAGTACCTATTCGACAAAAGAAGAGCGGAAAATCCAGCCTGCTCTTACTGTGATATGATTGATGATGCATCCCACACCCTTTTCGAATGCAAACAATGGGAAGAGTACAGAGGCAATTTTGAAAGAGCCAGGGGTATGAACTTTAATCCCATCAATATGATGAGCCAGCTCTTGACATCTGAAGAAACCTGGGAATGTGCATACAGGACCATTCGGAATATACTAGAGACAAAAGAGACCCACGACAGAATGTTAATCTGAGCAAGTCACCATTCACTGATACCTAGGCGAAAGCCAGTGAAGGAAATGTCCCCGCACACGGTGTCGAAGTAATGCGCGAGCGGTTTCCGACACTGTGTGTTCGAAATAGAGAGGGAAGGGTTTTAGTCCAACGAGGCAGACACTATCCGGGCCGGGATGATGACCAACTCGGGTGTCCAGATAAGGATTTCCCAATCCTCTATAAAAAAAAAAAAAAAAAAAAAAGATAGATAGATAGATAGATAGATAGATAGATAGATAGATAGATAGATAGATAGATAGATAGATAGATAGATAGATAGATAGATAGATAGATAGATAGATAGATAGATAGATAGATAGATAGATAGATAGATAGATAGATAGATAGATAGATAGATAGATAGATAGATAGATAGATAGATAGATAGATAGATAGATAGATAGATAGATAGATAGATAGATAGATAGATAGATAGATAGATAGATAGATAGATAGATAGATAGATAGATAGATAGATAGATAGATAGATAGATAGATAGATAGATAGATAGATAGATAGATAGATAGATAGATAGATAGATAGATAGATAGATAGATAGATAGATAGATAGATAGATAGATAGATAGATAGATAGATAGATAGATAGATAGATAGATAGATAGATAGATAGATAGATAGATAGATAGATAGATAGATAGATAAAACTGAAGAGACACTGCGTAATGAAGGAAATTTCCTTACGGCTGGCCATGGGCCGCGAGACCCGTTCGCACGAAGAGACTCAATTGTGAGAACCCCGCCTAGATCAAGAGCAAAGTCAGTCCCAGACCTAGACACTCTGAGAGGAGCCGAAGGAAGAAACTCGAATTTCGATCACTCCTCTAAAAGGAAAAGGGTTGAAAACTCGCCTCAAGAAGAGAAAGACCTAGGAACAGAAGCAAACATTTTGAAGAAAATGCTGAGAGACATAAGGGAAAATGTAAAACTTCTAGAAACTGTGATCAAAGAAGCTTATAAACCCAAGAAGGAGTATGTCGATATTAGTAGTAAGTTAGTATACTGCACGGAAAAAATCCAAGAGCAAAACTTTCAAGAGTGGCTAGATAAATTACAAACGAACGGTAATGAAAAAGACCTACAAGCAGAAAATGAGAGACTGCGGGAACAAATATTGGAAATGGATATACACAAAAAAAAACGCACATGGAAGAACAATCAGAGCGGAGCCAGGAGAAATGCGATGAATGCAAAAAATTACAAACAAGAATTAAGATGAGAGAAAACATCAAGAAAAACGAAACCTACGAAAATTTTCGAGCAATAACCGAAGAAGCATGGACGGGAGGCATATTCGAGGGGATACCTACTCAAAGGGGATGCATCTGGGAGACGCCAACTGAGTACGATCTGCTCCTCCCGTGCTCTGCACAAATAGATAACTGTGACATAGAAATAAGGAAAGCCATAGCTAAATTCGGAGGGAAAGAAGGACTGAAAAAGCAAAACAGACAAAGAGGGAGTATGGTACAAATGAAACATTCAATAGGATTTCCGGATGGAGACGGAAACTACGTAGATACTTCAAGAATCATATACTACCCAATTATCTCTGAAGAAACAAACGATGAACCCCTAGACGAACATATTTTCCAGGCCCTGAAAACAGTTAAATCATCTATGATCACAAGCAAGAGATCAAGACTGGCTCTACCGGAAACAAAAGGGATACAGGGAATTATAACAACCCGTGCAATACAGTTCCTTTTTGCAGACGCAAACATAGACATTTTAATGTACAAACAGTTCGAGAATCAAAAGCCTCAAAGAAAGGCAAGGCCCGTCACAGAAACCGGAGCGAGTAATAGTAATGTCAAAAACAGGAAGAGAGGAGGCGAAGCTGTACGAGTCAAAATGAAGGATGTTTCTTACGCAAATCTACTTAAGAACTTAAAAAACACAATAAATCCAGGAGAGATCGGTGTTGACATAGGAGACCTTAAACAAACGAGGAGCGGAGACCTACTCATTACGATACAGAATGGATCTGACAAGGCAGCTGTACTAAAGAAAGAGATTTTGGAGAAAATTCCGGGGGCCAACGCGGTTACTCTAGCTAACAAAAAAGTTCTGCACATTAAGGGAATGGATGAGTTAACAGCGGAGGCAGAGATAAGAGAGGTTATCATCAATGCCGTGGAGACCACACCGGAAAACGTAGAAATAAGTGCACTCAGGCCAGCCTACGGAAACAAGCAAAATGTGACCGTTAAATTACCAGAAGCTGAGGCTGACAAACTTATCCTGATGGGAAAAATAAAAATTGGATGGGTCAGATGCGTTTTCACTGAAAGACAAAAAGAAACAAGATGCTATAAGTGCTGGCAATATGGCCACAATAAAGCGGACTGCAGAGGAGAAGACCGAGAAGGCCTCTGTCTTAGGTGCGCTAAAGAAGGGCACAAAGCCGTGACCTGCAGAAATGAATCCTATTGCGTGTACTGTAAGCGGACAGGACATCAATCGGGAAGCAGGAAATGTAGCTCAAAAAGCAACAGGAAAGCTATCCCTGACTTCAATGATAAAGATCCTGCAAATCAACACTAACAGGAGTAGATCGGCCCACGATATGGCCCTAACTACAGCAAAGGAAATGGGCGCAAAAATCCTAGTAGTTAGTGAACCAAACAAAAGTGCCATACAGAACAGAAAGGACTGGACCTATGACTCAGAACTAGGCGCTGCTCTAAAAATTCTGGATACAAATATTATTGTAGAAAGGCAAGGGAGTGGGCACGGCTTCACATATGCCATCACAACACAGTTTGCAATTTTTGGATGCTACTCCTCACCAAACAGGGACGTTGCTGACCTGGAACGTACCCTAGAAGAAATAGGGGAGCACATTAAATCAAAAAAAGAAAGAATAATAGTAGTAGGGGATTTTAATGCAAAATCACCACAATGGGGCATGAACATCGCCGATATCAGGGGAAGAATTATGATAGAGTGGATAGCCCAACATGACTTGGTCATTCTAAACCGGGGTGATAAACCGACCTTCGAAATCCAGGGATACGGATCGGTACTAGATCTTACCTTAGCGACACCGGACATTGCCACAAACATCCTAAAGTGGGAAGTAAGCGACAACGAGAGCCTCAGCGACCATAAATACCTCGTTTTTGAAGTACATGAAAGGGGAGACACTTTGACACAAAAAAAGAGTACAAAACAGGGGTGGAACCTAAAAAAGCTAGATGCTGAAAAACTAAGAACAGCAACCAACAAAATCGTCGCAAATAACCATAACACAACAGCCCAGGAACTTTCAGGAACACTACAGAAAATCTGCAACGATAGTATGCCAAAAAGCAAACACGCCCATAGAAGTCGCCCGGTATACTGGTGGAGCGAGGGGATAGCTGTCCTCCGCAAAGACTGTATCAAGAAAAGGCGCACTTACACCAGGAGCAAGCAAAGAAGCACGCTGGAGGCAATTTTACGTTTATGGGAGGATTACCGTGCGGCAAGGAAAAAACTTAGAGACACTATTAAAACGGCAAAAAGAGCCTGTTGGAAAACATTATGCAACGACATTGACGCAGATATCTGGGGTGAGGGATACAAGATCGCCATGAAAAGACTTAGTGGCTACCCCCCTAGACACCAGATGACCATGAAAATCACGGAAAATATAGTTAGTCACCTATTTCCACATCACGAACCGGTGGTATTTCCCCTGACCGTAGGTTCAGCCTTTGCCACCTTCACCTTGGACGAGTTAAAGAATGCCTGTCAAAAACTAAAAAACAACAAAGCCCCTGGACCAGGGAACGTACCTCCGGAAATCATAAAGTACGTCGCAACACAAAAGCCTGATTATGTTCTTGCCACATACAACGAGTTGGCGCTAAAGGGATGCTTTCCAAAAGAATGGAAAAGGTCAAAACTTGTCTTACTTAGGAAAGGGGACAAGCCGATGCATTACCCAAGCTCATATAGACCTATTTGTCTCCTGGATGTAGAGGGCAAACTGTTCGAACATCTCATACTGGGTAGATTGAAAGAAGAATTGGAGCGCACCGGAAACCTGGCAGAAAACCAGTATGGTTTTAGAGAAGGCAGGCAGACAGTGGACGCCATCAAGCAGGTCATAGGGAGAGCTGCGGAAGCCGCAGACTTCTCAAGTCAACATAGGAGGCTGTGTGCAGTCATAACTCTTGATGTAAAGAATGCATTTAACAGCGCGTCATGGCAAATCATCCTAGAGGTACTTAGAAGCAGGAACATAAACGAGGGTCTAATAAACATCATAGCGTCATACCTTTCCGAAAGGGAAATAATCCTGGAGGCAGAGAGCGAGGCAAAAGCCCTGGAAATAAACAGTGGTGTTCCTCAGGGCTCGGTCCTAGGGCCAACACTGTGGAATGTCTTATATAATGATCTGTTACTCATGGATCAGCCAGTGGGAGTTAAACTCATAGGTTTCGCAGACGACGTCGCCATGGTGACGATAGCAAAAAGCGAGGAAACACTAATGAATGTTGCCAATACAGGATTGCAGAGGATTTCAAACTGGATTAACGAACGAAGACTATATCTGGCTCCTCAAAAAACGGAAGCAGTCATACTTACAAAGAAGAGAAAGACCCACCAACTAAGATTTAAAGTAATGGAAACAGTTGTTATACCTAGTTCGTCTATAAGGTACCTCGGAGTGCATCTTGACACCAAACTAACCTTCAGTGAACATCTAAAAAACAAAATTATTAAGGCAGAGAAGACAATGAAGGCCCTTAGCATACTCATGCCGAACATAGGAGGTCGAAGAGCTTCGAAAAGGAAACTACTGATGAGTGTAGTACAATCACAAATACTTTATGCTGCACCCATCTGGCACACGGCGATGAAGAACACCAAATTGAAGCAACGGCTGCTTAGTCTTCAGAGGCTATGCCTTATTAGAGTGTGTAGCGCCTACAGAAGTATTTCAACCGAAGCAGTCGGAGTCATCGCGGGGATTCCACCGATACATCTACTGGCAAAGGAAAACACTGCAAAATACAACGGAATTTCAAAAGTAGAAGCAAGAAGAGACTTGATGGAGTCGTGGCAGCAAAACTGGGAGAACATCGCAAAGGGGAGATGGACTTACTCCCTCATCCCTAACATAGAGGTGTGGGTAACTCGAAAGCACGGGGAGGTTGATTATTACTTGACCCAGGCATTGTCTGGTCACGGCTGCTTCAGGAAGTACCTATTCGACAAAAGAAGAGCGGAAAATCCAGCCTGCTCTTACTGTGATATGATTGATGATGCATCCCACACCCTTTTCGAATGCAAACAATGGGAAGAGTACAGAGGCAATTTTGAAAGAGCCAGGGGTATGAACTTTAATCCCATCAATATGATGAGCCAGCTCTTGACATCTGAAGAAACCTGGGAATGTGCATACAGGACCATTCGGAATATACTAGAGACAAAAGAGACCCACGACAGAATGTTAATCTGAGCAAGTCACCATTCACTGATACCTAGGCGAAAGCCAGTGAAGGAAATGTCCCCGCACACGGTGTCGAAGTAATGCGCGAGCGGTTTCCGACACTGT
>OZ020189.1:61624990-61655587 GCA_963971165.1 Philopedon plagiatum | reverse complement strand
GGTCTCTATTCAAAAGGTGCGAAGATACAATGTTACAGGTCGTGCGGTGGAATTTAAGTTAAAGCCTGTGCCAGAAGGAACTGAACCAGTTGGCTGGGTGAGAGACGCTATACAGCATGTTATTCATAAGGCCACTGAAGGACTTCAATCGACGGATTACGTTAGTTTTCGTTTTTGTTCAAAAGACTTTAGTCGTGGTGAAGGATGGATTCGCTTTAAACCTGCCAAAGAAGTAAATTACGAGGATGTTTGGGATGTTATTAGCAATGTTTACCAGTCCAACTCAACAGGACAATACAGACACTTTTTGTCTTAAAGTAACAACTGTACGCTTACCGACAGGTCAGGGAAGAGGAAGGAAATACAACAGCTTTGAAGAGGAATGTGATATGGGACGAGGAATAATAAGTATTACGAATAAAGACAATTTATGCCTACCACGTGCTCTCGTAGTGGCCATTGCTAGTGCTAATAAAGACCCTGCATTAAACAAGATTAGGAGAGATGTGGGAAAAATTCAGACAGAGAGAACTAAAACTTTGATGGAGGAAGCTGAACTTACCATTCCTGAAGGGGGTGCTTGAATGTTAGAGCTGGAAAAATTTCAACAATATCTCACGGACTATAAAATTGTTGTATACAGTTACGGGGCAAAGGGCAGAGATACCATTTTTGAAGGAACTACAGAAAGCAATAAAAGACTTAACTTGTTACATCATGATGGACATTTTAATGTAATTACTTCTACTATGGCTGCCTTTTGTTGCAAGTATTACTGCGAAGACTGTCACTCGCCGTTTGATCACAAAGATAAGCACAGGTGCGGTAGAGTGTGTGCTGGTTGCCTTCAGTCTCCGACATGTGCGAATCAACAACTTAAAATTAAATGTACCAATTGCAGTCGGTACTTTAAAGGCCAAGCTTGTTACGAGAATCACTTACGAAATGGGTCTTGGGAGACAAGCACAGTGTGTGCTGAAATTAGAAGTTGTGAGAATTGTTTTAAAACAGTGAGGGGTAAAAGACAACATGTATGTGGAGAAGTATTTTGTAAAATATGTAGAACATATGTACCTGAAAATCATCTATGTTTCATTCAAAGAGACGCAGAAAACGAAAGATGTACTTTTCGTGTTTTACGACTTTGAGACCCGACAAGAAGAGGTGTTGACTAATGGTTCGCTTCTTCACCAAGTAAACCTCTTTGTTTTTAAACAATGTTGTGACGTGTGCATCAATAGGTACTGACGACAAAATATGCAGAAAATGCGGTGTTAGACTGCAAATACTTAAAACTGAATCCTGTTTTACTATTTACGCAACATTTGCTACAAGTAAGAAAAACCTTTAAAAATGTTGTTGTAATAGCACACAACGGACAATTTATTTTGAATTATCTACTCACAAACACCACTCTAACGCCAGAACTAATTATGAGGGGTACAAAAATAATCATGATGAAGGTTGGAAATGTGGAATTTATTGACTCTCTTAACTATTTCCCCATGTCATTGTCGAAATTACCAAAGGCATTTGGTTTGGGTGATGACTTCAAAAAGGGATATTTTCCTCATTTATTCAACACAAAAGCAAACGAACATTACGTTGGTACCCTCCCTGCATTAGACTACTACTCTCCAGACACCACGAAGGAAGATGCTCGAAAAAAGTTTTTACAGTGGTACGAGGAACACAAACATGATCGATTCGAAATGCAAAAGGACTTGGTTGAATACTGTGTATCAGATGTAGAAATTCGAACACGAGCCTGTTTGAAATTTAGAGATCAACTGTTGTCAACCACTAATGTCTGTCCCTTTACAGAAGCCACAACAATTGCTTCCGCATGTAACAAAGTATTCCGCAGAAACTTTTTAAAACCCAACAACATTGGGGTTATTCCTAAAAACGGATACAGGTGGAAAGATCAACAAAGTAAAATTGCAATAGATAGAGTGGTTAATTTGGGAGGAAAAACAAAGACAAATCAATATTTTACATGCTGCTGAAGGGAGAGAAATGGTTCTACATGGTGTAAAAGTTGATGGTTACTGTCTTGAAACCAATGAAATTTTCGAGTTTCAGGGCTGTTATTACCATGGATGCCCAAAATGTTATAAATTTGGAAGAGATGATCCTGTTTGTGGCGATCCTTCCACAACACCAAATTTAAGGTATGAATCATCTCAAGCAAAAAGTTCAAAGTTAAAAGAAATGGGTTTTGTTGTTAATGAAATATGTGAGTGTGACTTTAGAAAGCAATTAAAAGATAATTTGGAAATTAAGGCCTACACCGAGACACATCCTCTTTTAACACTTTTGCCTTTAAACCCGAGAGATGCTTTCTACGGAGGTCGTACGGGTAATACTCATACTTATTACAAGGCTAAAGAAGCAGAAAAGATTAACTACTTGGATGTTTGTTCCCTGTATCCCTGGGTGTGTAAGTACGGAAAATTTCCAGTTGCACATCCTCAAGTTTTCGTATGGGAGGAATGTCACAGTTTGGATTTGAACAACATTAGCGGCTTAATTAAATGTAAAATTTTACCTCCTCAAGATATCTACCACCCTGTTCTCCCCGTTAAAATGAATAGTAAATTGATGTTTGTTCTTTGTCGAACCTGCGGTGAAGACATGATTACTAGCGAGTGCAACCATACTGATGAGAAAGTTAGAGGGGACATGGGTTCTAGACGAGGTACTTAAAGCTGTTGTGAAAGGATACAATATAACCGAAATACAAGAAATATGGAAATATGATGTTCTGACATTTAATAAGGAGACTGGTGAAGATGGCTTGTTCACAGGAATGATGAACAACTTTATTAAAATAAAGCAGGAAGCATCCGGCTGGCCCAAAAGGTGTTCAACCGAGGAAGAGAAAAACAAATATATTGAAGAATTCTTTGCAAGGGAAGATGTCAAATTAGAATATTCTCGGATTCTTGAAAACCCTGGTCTAAGATCTCTAGCTAAACTTATTTTAAACTCTTTTTGGGTCAAATTTGGACAACGAGAAAATCAACCAAAGACAAAGATTGTAAATAAACCTGTTGAATTATTTGCAATGCTGACAAATCCGTCAATTTATGTTAATGGTGTTCTCCCTGTCAACGACAACACTCTAATTGTTGGATATGAACATAGAGAAGGATCCCTTGATCCGTTAGCTACTGTTAATGTGGTTATTGCTGCTTTCGTTACTGCCCAAGCTCGCCTGAAACTTTATTCGTTTCTCGAACAATTAGAAGACAGAGTCCTTTATTACGATACTGACTCCGTTATTTACGTTACCAAACCTGGTGCGACTGATTTAACTACTGGACAATTCATTGGTGATCTAACCGATGAATTAGAAGTGTATGGTGATGACAGCTACATTACAGAGTTTGTTTCTGGAGGCCCCAAAAATTATTCTTATAAAGTACATGCTACCAAGACTAATTCTGATGTGATGGTTTGTAAAGTTAAGGGAATATCCTTAAATTACGAGGCATCGCAGTTAATAAATTTCGACACTATTAAGGATATGGTTCTTACAGAGTCGGGACCAATATCGATCATCTCAAAAGATATTCGAAGAACCAAAGACCACTCTGTAACAACCTGCACTGGGACGAAACTCTACAGGCCAAACTCCACAAAAAGAAAGTTTCTAGTTGATGGGAACTCTGAACCGTTTGGCTACAAGAAACAGAAAACCTGTTAATTAGAATGTATATTATATTTGCACAACATTGCAATTAATAAATAGTTAATAAATATTGTTGTCATTTATTTTAACTTTTTTTAGTAGTCTAACAGTAGTTGACAGCTTTGTTGTGAGTTATTATTTTTGTATCTTTAAGTCGCGAAGTCTCAAATCGGTTCTAATTTAAAACTACTGGATGAAGTCTAAAGCAACAAAACGTTCTATGTTTATTGGTAAAGAAAAACAAGTTTTAAAGTAGAAGTATATATTAAGTGTGTAAGCATATCAACTCTATCTTGATTCGTTGTTGTCAGATGTACACAGTTCTTAAAACATCGTTCAAGTTTACTACAAGAGTAGTAACACTGATTTTACATACACTTTGCAGTGGTACTAAATTAGTTGTAGCATTGTTACCATATTTAGAAAATTCTTAAAACTATGGTTAAGAAGGGTATTTTTACTGCAATGTCGCCTGGTCAGAGCTAATAATACTTAGCAACATCTAGATATGTTTTGTACGCACGATGGCAGTATTTTAATTCTGTCATTCAAACCCCCGAAATTTGTCGAAGTGGCACGAAGTTCAAAATCCTAAACGGTCTAAATATTACTCTAAGAAATGCACAAGCCTCTAATTTGTTCGTACTGCAACTTTAATTTACCTTACAACGTTAGAAATATTTTACTATTATCTTTAGGTTTTAAACTTAACACCGCTGTCTTTGAGTTGTTCCAACAGTATCTCTTCTTCTTTCTCTCTCGGTGAAGTTCTTAGTTTAAAAGTATTGATAGGGTATGGCTACATTTTGTTTTTTTTAGGTTAAGTAACGACTAAATATATAGCACTTAAAAGTACTTATTAATTAACAGCCTTCATTAGGGTTAAAGAAAACTACTTAGTGTGAATGTTAAAGTTCCTTTGTGTAAAACTTCTATATTAATTTTCGAACTCAAAGCATCAAGTCCGACGAAGATCCGATGGATCATTCCCGATATATTGTTACTGTGACGAAAAAAGCAAACCCAAACAAACCTAAGCAAGCCCAACCAAACAAACCTAAGCAAGCCCAACCAAACAAACCTAAGCAAGCCCAACCAAACAAACCTAAGCAATCCCAACTAAACAAACCTAAGCAAGCCCAACCAAACAAACCTAAGCAAGCCCAACCAAACAAACCTAAGCAATCCCAACTAAACAAACCTGGGAAAACCCGAGCGTTTTTTTTTCGAGTTTTTAGCTGATTTTAGTTGTTTTTAGCTGTTTTAGCTGTTTTTAGCTGTTTTTTTAGCTGCCGGGAAGGTGCGAATGCGATATAGAAAACACGTACCAGATCATATTTTGCCACTTTTCTCAAAAATAGAGAACCATTGATGGAACTGAAGAACCAACTTAGATTCGACGTCTACTAATGCTAAAAATATACACTAAGTACCCCTCCTATAGGAACGGCCCTAAAAACACATAAAATTCGTAATTTTTTGCTTTTTTTTTTCGTTATTTTGGTCGGTGCTTTTTACTGCCTGTTGGAATTTGATTTATTTTGTAATACACGTAACTGAAATATTTCATTTCTACGCCACAGAACTTCCGTACGGGTCTACAATCAACTTTGGCATTACGTGGACATTCAACAGACTAGCCCACTTTTTCACCCTACACTCATTGAGTGACAACCTCAGATTGACTCAGCAGCCTTCATTTTTCAATACATGTTACAGTAATATTTATTTTCTACGCCACAGAACTTCCGTACGTGTCTACAATCAACTTTGGCATTACGTGGACATTCAACAGACTCCAGCTCATGCTTTTCACCTACACTCATTGAGTGACAACCTCAGATTGACTCAGCAGCCTTCATTTTTCTATACATGTTACAGTAATATTTCATTTCTACGCCACTGAGAGCTTCCGTACGGGTCTACAATCAACTTTGGCATTACGTGGACATTCTTCAGCTCATGCTTTGCACCTACACTCATTGAGTGACAACCTCGGATAGACTCAGCAGCATTCATTTGTCAATACTTGTAACTGAAATATTTTATTTCTACGCCACTGAGAGCTTCCGTACGGGTCTACTAATGCTTCTCTTCCATTTGAAACCACCCGCGTGCCACCATTATCTACGGTAAGCTAGTTAACTAACCATTGATGGAACCGAAGAACCAACTTCAGATTCGGCATCTACTGATGATTCTCTTCCATTTGACACCACCCGATCACCACCATTATCTTCAGTAAGCTAGTTAGCGAACCATTGATGAAACTGATGAACCAACTTCATAGTCAGCGTATACTAATGTTCCTTTGCCATTTGCCACCACCCGATCACCACCATTATCTACGGTAAGCTAGTTAGCGAACCATTGATGAAACTGATGAACCAACTTCATAGTCAGCGTCTACTAATTCTCCTCTTTCATTTGACACCACCCGATCGCCACCATTATCTACGGTAAGCTAGTTAGCGAACCCTTGATGAAACTGATGAACCAACTTCAGATTCAGCGTCTACTAATTCTCCTCTTTCATTTGACACCACCCGATCGCCACCATTATCTACGGTAAGCTAGTTAGCGAACCCTTGATGAAACTGATGAACCAACTTCAGATTCAGCGTCTACTAATTCTGCTCTTTCATTTGACACCACCCGATCGCCACTATTATCTACGGTAAGCTAGTTAGCGAACCCTTGATGAAACTAAAGAACTAACTTCAGATTCAGCGTCTACTAATTCTCTTTCATTTGACACCACCCGATCGCCACCATTATCTACGGTAAGCTAGTTAGCGACCCACTGATGAAACTGTTTTGAAAATCAAAGGTAATCCTAAAAGACACAGGAGAAAAAATTTTGAGCCATTTAAAAGTTCTGGAACACTTCGATACAGCAGTAGAGATAGATGGGGCGTTCTGCATCAAGTGCACCCAAGCGAAGTGTGCAAACCCAAGCGTCGGTACCGAGCAAACAAGAGCAAACCCAAGCAAAGTGTGCTCAAATCCGTCAAACCCAACCGTCCGGTACCGGGTAAAAACTGGGCAAACCTGCCCGGTACCGGACGGTTGGGTTTGATGGATTTGAGCACACTTTGCTTGGGTTTGCTCTCGTTTACTCGGTACCGACGCTTGGATTTGCACACTTTGCTTGGGTGCACTTGTTGCAGAACGCCCCATCTATCTCTACTGCTGTATCGAAGTGTTCCAGAACTTTTAAATGGCTCAAAATTTTTGCTTCTGTGTCTTTTAGGATTACCTTTGATTTTCAAAACAGTTTCATCAGTGGGTCGCTAACTAGCTTACCGTAGATAATGGTGGCGATCGGGTGGTGTCAAATGAAAGAGGAGAATTAGTAGACGCTGACTATTAAGTTGGTTCTTTAGTTCCATCAATGGTTCGCTAACTAGCTTACCGTAGATAATGGTGGCGATCGGGTGGTGTCAAATGAAAGAGGAGAATTAGTAGACGCTGAATCTGAAGTTGGTGCATCAGTTTCATCAAGGGTTCGCTAACTAGCTTACCGTAGATAATGGTGGCGATCGGGTGGTGTCAAATGAAAGAGGACAATTAGTAGACGCTGAATCTGAAGTTAGTTCTTTAGTTTCATCATGGGTTCGCTAACTAGCTTACCGTAGATAATGGTGGCGATCGGGTGGTGTCAAATGAAAGAGGAGAATTAGTAGACGCTAACTATTAAGTTGGTTCTTTAGTTCCATCAATGGTTCGCTAACTAGCTTAGCGTAGATAATGGTGGCGATCGGGTGGTGTCAAATGAAAGAGGAGAATTAGTAGACGCTGAATCTGAAGTTGGTTCATCAGTTTCATCAAGGGTTCGCTAACTAGCTTACCGTAGATAATGGTGGCGATCGGGTGGTGTCAAATGAAAGAGGACAATTAGTAGACGCTGAATCTGAAGTTAGTTCTTTAGTTTCATCATGGGTTCGCTAACTAGCTTACCGTAGATGATGGTGGCGATCGGGTGGTGTCAAATGAAAGAGGAGAATTAGTAGACGCTGAATCTGAAGTTGGTTCATCAGTTTCATCAAGGGTTCGCTAACTAGCTTACTGTAGATAATGGTGGCGATCGGGTGGTGTCAAATGAAAGAGGAGAATTAGTAGACGCTGAATCTGAAGTTGGTTCATCAGTTTCATCAAGGGTTCGCTAACTAGCTTACCGTAGATAATGGTGGCGATCGGGTGGTGTCAAATGAAAGAGGAGAATTAGTAGACGCTGACTATGAAGTTGGTTCATCAGTTTCATCAATGGTTCGCTAACTAGCTTACCGTAGATAATGGTGGTGATCGGGTGGTGGCAAATGGAAGAGGAGCATTAGTATACGCTGACTATGAAGTTGGTTCATCAGTTTCATCAATGGTTCGCTAACTAGCTTACTGTAGATAATGGTGGTGATCGGGTGGTGTCAAATGGAAGAGAATCATCAGTAGATGCCGAATCTGAAGTTGGTTCTTCGGTTCCATCAATGGTTAGTTAACTAGCTTACCGTAGATAATGGTGGCACGCGGGTGGTTTCAAATGGAAGAGAAGCATTAGTAGACCCGTACGGAAGCTCTCAGTGGCGTATAAATAAAATATTTCAGTTACAAATATTGACAAATGAAGGCTGCTGAGTCTATCCGAGGTTGTCACTCAATGAGTGTAGGTGCAAAGCATGAGCTGAAGAATGTCCACGTAATGCCAAAGTTGATTGTAGACCCGTACGGAAGCTCTTAGTGGCGTAGAAATGAAATATTACTGTAACATGTACAGAAAAATGAAGGCTGCTGAGTCAATCTGAGGTTGTCACTCAATGAGTGTAGGTGAAAAGCATGAGCTGGAGTCTGTTGAATGTCCACGTAATGCCAAAGTTGATTGTAGACACGTACGGAAGTTCTCAGTGGCGTAGAAAATAAATATTACTGTAACATGTATTGAAAAATGAAGGCTGCTGAGTCAATCTGAGGTTGTCACTCAATGAGTGTAGGGTGAAAAAGTGGGCTAGAGTCTGTTGAATGTCCACGTAATGCCAAAGTTGATTGTAGACCCGTACGGAAGTTCTCAGTGGCGTAGAAATGAAATATTTCAGTTACGTGTATTAAAAAATAAATCAAATTCCAACAGGCAGTAAAAAGCACCGACCAAAATAACGAAAAAAAAAGCAAAAAATTACGAATTTTATGTGTTTTTAGGGCCGTTCCTGTAGGAGGGGTTCTTCGTGTATATTTTTAGCATTAGACGTCGAATCTAAGTTGGTTCTTCAGTTCCATCAATGGTTCGCTATTTTTGAGAAAAGTGGCAAAATATGATCAGGTACGTGTTTTCTATATCGCATTCGCACCTTCCCGGCAGCTAAAAAAACAGCTAAAAACAGCTAAAAACAGCTAAAACAGCTAAAAACAACTAAAATCAGCTAAAAACTCGAAAAAAAAAACGCTCGGGTTTTCCCAGGTTTGTTTGGTTAGGTTTGTTTGGTTGAGCTTGCTTAGGTTTGTTTGGTTGGGCTTGCTTAGGTTTGTTTGGTTGGGCTTGCTTAGGTTTGTTTGCTTGGGTTTGATTGGGTTTGCTTTTTTCGTCACAGTAACAATATATCGGGAATGATCCATCGGATCTTCGTCGGACTTGATGCTTTGAGTTCGAAAATTAATATAGAAGTGTTACACAAAGGAACTTTAACATTCACACTAAGTAGTTTTCTTTAACCCTAATGAAGGCTGTTAATTAATAAGTACTTTTAAGTGCTATATATTTAGTCGTTACTTAACCTAAAAAAAACAAAATGTAGCCATACCCTATCAGTACTTTTAAACTAAGAACTTCACCGAGAGAGAAAGAAGAAGAGATACTGTTGGAACAACTCGAAGACAGCGGTGTTAAGTTTAAAACCTAAAGATAATAGTAAAATATTTCTAACGTTGTAAGGTAAATTAAAGTTGCAGTACGAACAAATTAGAGGCTTGTGCATTTCTTAGAGTAATATTTAGACCGTTTAGGATTTTGAACTTCGTGCCACTTCGACAAATTTCGGGGGTTTGAATGACAGAATTAAAATACTGCCATCGTGCGTACAAAACATATCTAGATGTTGCTAAGTATTATTAGCTCTGACCAGGCGACATTGCAGTAAAAATACCCTTCTTAACCATGGTTTTAAGAATTTTCTAAATATGGTAACAATGCTACAACTAATTTAGTATCACTGCAAAGTGTATGTAAAATCAGTGTTACTACTCTTGTAGTAAACTTGAACAATGTTTTAAGAACTGTGTACATCTGACAACGAATCAAGATAGAGTTGATATGCTTACACCCTTAATATATACTTCTACTTTAGAACTTGTTTTTCTTTACCAATAAACATAGAACGTTTTGTTGCTTTAGACTTCATCCAGTAGTTTTAAATTAGAACCGATTTGAGACTTCGCGACTTAAAGATACAGAAATAATAACTCACAACAAAGCTGTCAACTACTGTTAGACTACTAAAAAAAGTTAAAATAAATGACAACAATATTTATTAACTATTTATTAATTGCAATGTTGTACAAATATAATATACATTCTAATTAACAGGTTTTCTGTTTCTTGTAGCCAAACGGTTCAGAGTTCCCATCAACTAGAAACTTTCTTTTTGTGGAGTTTGGCCTGTAGAGTTTCGTCCCAGTGCAGGTTGTTACAGAGTGGTCTTTGGTTCTTCGAATATCTTTTGAGATGATCGATATTGGTCCCGACTCTGTAAGAACCATATCCTTAATAGTGTCGAAATTTATTAACTGCGATGCCTCGTAATTTAAGGATATTCCCTTAACTTTACAAACCATCACATCAGAATTAGTCTTGGTAGCATGTACTTTATAAGAATAATTTTTGGGGCCTCCAGAAACAAACTCTGTAATGTAGCTGTCATCACCATACACTTCAGTAGGGGGAGTTGGGGCGTTCTGCGCCAACCGAACCGAACCCTACTGCGCATGCGCCATATATCGCCCACGTGGGTGATTGCTATTTGACCTTGACCTTGACATTGACCTTGCCATTGACCTTTACCTTGAGAAATGACCTTGACCATCTGTCAGCTGTCATCTGTCACCTGTCAACTGTCACCTGTCATACGTCATCTGTCATACGTCATCTGTCAACTGTCATCTGTCAACTGTCATACGTCAAACGTCAACTGTCATACGTCATCTGTCAACTGTCACACTCTTGGGCGTTAACTACTTTGGCCTTAACTACTTGGGGCTTTAACTATTTGGGGCTTTAACTACTTGGGCATCAACTACTTGGGCACTATCTATTTGGGGCCTAACTGGATCGGACTGTAGTACTATTCCTTAAAATATTATTATTTCACGAATATGACATCAAAAACTTTTTTCTTTATTTTTGCACATGCTAGGATTCGAACCCGAGACATGGCCGTTGGAATATCAGCGCTCTAGCCGACCTGGCTATCGGCTTCACATAAAATATTGTGCTGATGGGATATAGACTTGCAGCCAGAAGGACCAACGTTTGCAAGTAGAAATTTAATATACGTAACGTGTTCAAAATGACCTTATAAGACATGTGTAAAAGCATGTCAACAGTCACCAGTCATTTAAGATATGTCAACTGCCACCAGGCCCTTGTTAAACACCAAAATAAAAATTTTGCATACGCAACGTGTTCAAAATGATCTTATAAGGCAATTTAATATACGTAACTTGATCAAAATGGTCTTAGAAGCCATGTATAAAAGTATGGCAACAGTCGCCTATCATTTAAGATATGTCAACCACCGCCAGGCTCTTGTTAAACACCAAAATAAAAATTTAGCATACATCACTTGTTCAAAATGACCTTATAAGGCATGCGTAAAAGCATGGCAAAGAGACTTACAGCTAGAAGAGCCATCGTTTTCAAATAGAAATTTAATATACGTAACGTGTTCAAAAGGATCTTATAAGCCATGTATAAAGGTATGTTAGCTGTCACCAGTCATTTAAGATATGCCAACTACCACCAGGCACTTGTTAAACGCCAAAATAAAAATTTAGCATACGGCACATGTTCAAAATAGCCTTATAAGGCATGTGTAAAAGCAAGGCAGCTGTCACCTGTCATTTAAGATATATATCAACTGGCACTTGTCGCTTATCAAACATCAAAATTAATATTTGACATACATCACGTGTTCAACATGACGCAACAAATCGTGTGGAAAAACCCGAAGTCAATCAATCAGCTCGTTTGTGAGCTATCGCTTATATGAAAATTTTTGGTGCTAGATGGAAGGCATGAAGACCATTAGATATATAGGCTTAAAAACCCACAAAAGAACAAGGTCCTTTAGACAATTACTCTGGCGCTGACCAAAAGGGCCTTAAAATTTATTTGTTTCGATAGGGGCTAAGGGTAGGAGTAATAAAATACATACCCCAAATTTCATCGAAACCCGTTTAGCCGTTTAGGCGCTAGAGGGTTACAAAGGTGTTTAAGGTATCAGGAACATAGAAATGTAAGAAGTTAAATAAAAACTAAATTACGGCTGGCGCTTAAACGACAAGTGTTGAAGAACTAAAATTTTGGTGTTAGATAGAAGTCAGAAAGACCATGAGATATACAGGCTCAAAAACCTCAAAAATATTAAAGCCATTTCGATGATTTCTCTGGTGCCAGTCAAAAGGGCCTTAAAATTTGTTTGCTTCGATGGAGACTAAGGGTAGAGGTAACAAAATACATACCCCAAATTCCATCGACATCCGGTAAGCCGTTTAGGCGCTAGAGGGTTACAAAGGTGTTTAAGGTATCAGGAGCATAGAAATGTAAGAAGTTAAATAAAAACTAAATTACGGCTAGCGCTTAAACGACAAGTGTTGAAGAATTAAAATTTTGGTGTTAGATAGAAGTCAGAAAGGCCATGAGATATACAGGCTCAAAAACCTCAAAAATATTAAAGCCATTTCGACGATTTCTCTGACGCCAACCAAAAGGGTCTTAAAATTTGTTTGCTTTGATAGGGGTTAAGGATAGGAGTAATAAAATACATACCTCAAATCTCATCGAAATCCGTTACGCCGTTTAGACGCTAGCCGCTACTGGACAGATTTTTGGATAAAGATAGAAGTATTAGTAAGCGTAGTAGTAGGTGTTCAGAGGTTCGAACAACCGGTAATGGGTTAGACGGATTTTCGAGGTACGAATATGTAATTACTGCTAAAGCCCCACAACCCTGCAATGCGGTGTCCATTGTCAATGATCTTTGCGTAGTAAGATATGCATCACCTCGGATGTTCTAATTTTATAATTCGTATACCACAATATTGGTAATATGTCAGAAAGATTGTATCATCATTGGAAAAATAACTAGCGGGCTAAATACAGACACGAAGCAAGGCCAGCGCAACAATCGTGTTAGACGAGTTTCGATGTATAAATATATAATAAAACTAGCAAGTAGAAAAATTATTTAACCACAATATATAACGATATACAACAACTCTATATACGAAATTAGTTAAGAATATTAAACAGGCTACTGCTAGGAATACAAGGAGACTAGAAATACTGTTCATATTTTCGGATAAAGATGGGGTTAGTGTAGAATTAGTACTAGTTCAGAGTTTCGGCTAAAGATGGGGTTAGGGCAGAATTAGTACTAGGAAAAGATGTTTCGACTGATGTAAAACTTTTCAAAAATATCGACTAATTCTAATCTCGACATATTAGTAACGGCAAGAAGGGAAGGATTCCGAATGTTGGAGAGAGAGACAAACTCGTTTGAGTAGGTAATAAAACTAGTAATTAGAAAAACTATTTATTTAGCCACAATATATCGATATGTACCAAACGTATATATATAAAATTAGTGAATAATGTTAAACAGGGTACAGCTAGGAATACAAGCAAACTAGAAATACTGTTCAGAGTTTCGGATAAAGATGGGGCAGAACTAGTGCTAGGAAAAGATGTGTCGACTGACGTAAAAACTTTTCGAAAATCTCGACTAAGATCATCGCTAGAGGTCTTAATGGCTAAATGCGTCTTTCATATTAGTAACAGCAAGAAGGGAAGGATTCCGAATATTGGAGAGAGATAGATCCGTTAAATCGTATGGAAAGAAACCGAAAACTAGGAAATATATACTGTTTAAGTACGAAAATTCCTGTTTATGTATAGTCGGGCTATTCAAAACGTAGAAAGAGATAGAAAAATACAGACAAAAATATTAGGGAATACGTACAAGATATAAGAATATAGCGCAATGTTTCCAAAGACAAGTAGTTGCCACGAAAATATATGTTAGCGAGCACAGGAAAAATAGATAGGGGGATGATGCAAGTAGTTAAGATTCCATATATCACAATATATCAATATTTAGCAAACTTATATACGAAATTAGTTAATAATATTAAACCGCTTACTGCCAGGAATACAAGTAACCTAGAAATACTGTTCAGAGTTTCGGATAAATAATTAGTACTAGGAAAAGATGGTTCGGCTGATGTAAAAACTTTTCGAAAATCTCGACTAAGATCATCGCTAGAGGTCTTAATGGCTAAATGATAGTCGGGCTATTCAAAACGTAGAAAGAGATAGAAAATACAGACAAAAATATTAGGGAATACGTACAAGATATAAGAATATAGCGCAATGTTTTCAAAGAGAAGTAGTTACCACGAAAAATATATGTTAGCTAGCACAGGAAAACAGACAGGAGGATGATGTAAGTAGTTAATAGTCCATATAGATCTGTCGGAGCATGATATCAAGTTAAAAGAGATTAAAGAAGTGGTTAGCAAATTTATATCCTACAATAATTAAATATAACAACTACATGGGGTTTAAAAATAGTATAATGTAGACAAAGGCCTCTGGAAAACAGTCCCAAAACCGCTATAAAACAACTAAGAAACAGACTCCTGTTTCTGGAAACAACTTCTAAACAGCTAAAAACAACTAATAAACAGGCCCGGTTTCAGGAAACCACTAAACGCCCAACTGCCCAACCACTCAACAGCTAAAAACAGGCCCTGTTTCTGGGAACAACTAGGAAACAGCTAAAAACAACTAATAAACAGGCCCGGTTCAGGAAACCACTAAACGCCCAACTGCCCAACCACTCAACAGCTAAAAAACAGACCCTGTTTCTGGAAACAACTAGGAAACAGCTAAAAACAACTAATAAACAGGCCCGGTTTCAGGAAACCACTTAAACGGCTAACTGTCCAACCACTTAACAGCTAACAAACCTGTTTCTGAAAACAACTCCCGAACAGCTATGAATAGAGAGAGAAATAAGTCCTGTTTCTGGAAACAGTAATTCATATTCGTACTTGCTAATATGTAAACAACATACAAACTAGTTTCTTCAAAAATATAAGGGTACTAATGTTGCTACTAATAATCAGACATATGTCTGTGAAAAAAAATAAGCATCCAGTCCATCCTCCATTTCGAGCTGAATTTAAAATAAAAATTTCGTTCAAAGATCTTTAAGAACTGTATACGTAGATACATACTATTTTCTTTTGACATACAGCCGCCAATAGGACTGGAAAGAATTAGGCACACAACAAGTTTGATGCTCATATCATCGAGATTCAGTGCGTCTTAGAAGCAAGATGTGTTAAGTCTCTAGAAACAGAGTCTGTTAGTAGCTGGTTCATAGCTGCTTCCTGAAACTGCTGTTTTTTCTTCAAAAACACGGTGTTTTCCACGAAACAAGCTGTTTTGCTATTTATAGGAGTCTATCATTACTGTTCTGTGTGGTTATTATGACTTCACAATTTAGTAAGCTTGATAGAGATGTTAAGCGCTGAATAATTCAAGCATCTAAGACAATAAGAAAAAAATACTTGGCTTGAAAGTTGGAGCGGGGTGAAGGAGATAGAGCACGGGACACGCTCTGGAAACCTACCACAAACCCTCTAAAGAAACTTGTAGAAAATTCATTACAGACATCGCGGAAAACGAAAAGCGAAAGATTAAAGCCGAAGAATCAGAAATTTGACTAAATGAGTCCAAAGTGAACCTCCTTATCATGTGAAATTCCCATCAAAAGAGGCCGAAATCGAATATGGGGATTTGTTCAATAACGGCTGTGATGATGATGATGATGATGTTTTTGTAGAAGAAAAACCCATACCGCAATTAAAAGAGGATCTAGAAACCACTTATAGAGAAAATGTTTCTGCATTTCCCAACTTTATCAATCAATATCCTAAAATTGCTCGAGAATACATATCAAAATATTGGAGAGAGATTCAGATGATATTGATCTAACGCAGGGTCTTAAGCACGATATCGAAACTGACGCATGGAAACTGGGAGATTTACGGGTTGATTGTTTGAAAAATGGCGATATTCAAGTAGGCGATATTGAATACCGAGGAACTCAAGGGCTCTACGATCTTCTGTTTTTTAAAAATCTATTTATCATAAAAAGGAAGATGAGGAACAATACAAAGATATTCTTTTACGAACAAACCTTTACCGAAAGGATAGTGGGCAGTTAAAAGGAAATAAATCTGACAAATATAAAAATATTGTTAAACCATTACTCTCAGTACCAGCAGAAGTTTCGAAACTTAGAACGAAATCAGCAAAAACACCACCAAGTACAACAAGAATCTCAACAAGGTCGAAGCCCTCATCGTCAAAATTAGGTCTAGCGTTAATGGAGTACAACGAAAAACCCAAAGAATTTGTGTACTATGATGACGTAAACGAGTTGGCTGAAAGGCTGAAAAAGCTAGACGCTTTCAATCAGGCTGGCAACAATAATAACATGAACGAGATTTGGAGCATTTTACATGAATTGGAACAACTTGGAGTAATTGAATTCTATAAATAAGAATGTATATTTGATTCGTAAATCTTATTACATACTGTAATCTACGAGGACGAAGAAGGGAGCGATGTAGGCGAAATTTGTAATCTGAATAGAAGAGCTTCTAAGAAATGGCTAGTATACTACCAACCATCACGCGACTAACATGGCAGAAATATTAAAAATTATTCTTGCCAACATTGAAGAAGTATTTAGCCGAAACCAGTATCATGGATCCTGTTTACCCGCAACTTTAATGGTTTGGGAACTTGCTAAAAAATATAATATGCATACAGAGCCAAAATGTGGGAAGATTTTCTATAAGGAAATAGGAGGCAACATTCATTTTTGGAACGTGTTTGAAGGAGAAATTTACGATCCCACCGCTAAAGTTATAAAACATATGATGCCATCCACAGACCTTACGAAGTTTGTATACAAAGAAGATCCTAGTATAGACACAGATATGGAGACTGCAGTAATGCAGGATATTTTTAATCAGTTCCAGAGAACAAACACAACACGCCAATACTTTTCCAACGCTCCAGATAAACTTAAAACTCTTAGAAAAATTATCCATAGAAATGTAGCTAGATGCATGAAATAAAAAGTTTGTATTCTTTATATTTATGTGCTATTTTATTAACCTCTTTGTGGAGAACCAGATCACCAATAAGCAAAGCTGCTAGAAACAGGGTTTATTGGCTATCTGAAAGATGGCAGCAGCGTTCTATTGGGGTTCGGATAGCGATCGACTGTCATCAATGACAAAACTCTCATCGAGGCGCTAGTTACACAAATTCAGACATGCTAAACACCCATATGGTTCCTAAATCTTAGCGCACACATTAATCTATGAGGATGTCGGTCCAAAAACAACTACAACAGATGTATTAAACTTCCTAAAAAGTCACCAACTGGATAAAGACTGCATCTGCGAGAAGATGACTACAAGGAAGGATAAATACAAAAGTTCTTTTAAATTAGGAATATCTACAGAAAAACAAGTGGAAGTAATGTCACCGGAGCTTTGGCCCGAAGGAATCATAATTAACCATTTTATAAACCTGCAACGTCTGAGAAATCCTCAGGTTTCCCAAGCACAGAAACATTCATAAATTTACTCCATTTCAACATACGGTCTCTTCGTAATAAAATAGGTTTCCTTGAAGGAATTCTGGAAGATAAAAAAATAGACATTATGTGCATAAACGAGCACGGGCTCGACAGTGAAGAAATAGAACTGACATATGTGAGTAATTACGTAAAAGCTGCAGCATTTTGTAGGAATGGAAGTCGGACGGGTGGATCGGCAATCTTTTTAGATCCCCGACTAGAATATAGGACTCTCACTGAGGTGGATGCGCTAGCTGTTGAGAAAACCATTGAAATATGTGGCGTTTTTATTAAGGATCTCAAAACTTATGTATTGAATTTGTATAGGTCCCCTTCTGGCAATTTTAATGACTTTCTTGGGACGCTTGAGGGGGTTCTGGGTATGGTTGGTTGTCAGAATAGAATATTAATATCTGGCGACTTCAATGTCCACTTTATTACTGACAGCAGGGAGTGTGTTGACTTATGTTGTCTCTTAGAAACATATGGGCTAAAACAGATGGTAACAGAGGCTACCCGGTACACTAGATGCCTTGATAATATATTTATCAATTTTGATTACTTAAAATGTGGTGTCTCACTGGTCAATACTTCTATCTCGGATCACTTAGGGCTGACAATCAGAATACCTTACAATATAGAGAAACCTTATCTAAAATCCACTAAAATTACTCTCAGGCCTATAACACAGGTAGGTAAAATTAATTTTTATAATCATATTGAGCAACTTGACTGGAGTTTTTTAAATAATGATGACCTCAGTGCAAATGTGCAGTTCTCCATGTTCATTGAATGTCTGTCTGATGCATTTTTGAATTCTTTTCCTGAAAAAACATATCAAAAACGTAATGATCAAAATCGAACCATCAATTGGTTTAATGAAGATCTTAGGCACATGCGTGAGCATCTAAACTTCCTATGTGAGTTATACAATAAATATCCTACTACTAATTTAAAAAGGCTAAAAAATACATATAATAGCCGCTACAGAACGGCCATAAAGGAGGCCAAGAGAGCCGCGAATGATAATTTAATTCAGAATGCCACAAATCCAGTAAGGACTATGTGGAACATAATCAATGAACATCGAGGACTGACGAAGACGGTTGACGGGAATGAGAGGAATATTCCACCTGACCAGTTCAACCGTTTTTTTATAAATATTGCACACGAAATACAACAGAAGATTGGCACGCCCACTTTCGAGCCTGCACAGAACATTCAGGTGTCTGAGACAGTACGGCCTGCTCTCAGCTTTACTGATGTAACTTTCAACGAGGTGCGTGATGTTATAAACTCTCTAAAAAATAAAAAAAGTAAAGACCTGTATGGCTTTGATGTATCCTTAATCAAATCAATTAAAAACCTTATAATAAGCCCTTTAACTAAATTAATCAACTTATGCTTTAAAGAATCAACTTTTCCAGATGCTTTAAAAAAGGCTGTAGTCGCCCCGATTTTTAAAAAGGGAGATCCGGGTGACGTCTCAAACTATAGACCGATTTCTCTCCTGCCGATACTATCAAAAATATTCGAGAAATGTATGGCCAACAGAATGGCGCACTTCTTTGAGGCTCACGAATTGTTTACCAACAGTCAGTTCGGTTTCAGAAGGGGCCTTAACACTACTTTAGGAATATTGGATCTGGTCTCGGGCATTCACGAAGCTTTTGATGAGTCCACATACGCAAGCACCCTCTTCTGTGACCTAGGCAAAGCCTTTGACTGTGTCTCTCACGATTTACTGTTAAGAAAATTACATCGATATAACTTCCATGACTCTGCTTTGTCTATGATCGAGAGCTATCTCAGGGGCAGGACCCAGAAAGTCAGTTTTAATGGAGTTGAGTCGGCGGGGGGTGATGTGACTGTGGGTGTGCCTCAGGGGTCAGTCTTGGGACCACTCCTCTTTTTGATCTATATTAATGAACTTCCTGGGCACGATCCTTCATCACGTTACACTCTGTTTGCCGATGACACTACCATAACTAACACTCATACTGATTTGGAGAAGGTGAAAGCAAGGTCGGGTGAGGCACAGGAAAGGGCGGAGGCTTGGTTCAGTTCTAACTTACTCTATCTAAATGTGGACAAAACTCAATCAATGATTTTTTCAACCCGTGACATGCCGGAGACAGACTCGATAACCACAGCAAAATTTCTGGGTGTTCACCTGGACTGCAGGCTCCTCTGGGACACACACACGGATCAGCTCACTAAAAAACTCAGCAAAAACATCTATGTGCTACGTAATCTGAACGAGTGTGTGTCTCGGACCGTCCTTCGGCAGGCGTATTTCTCTCTCTGTCACTCGCACCTGGCGTATGCGATAGTCGCTTGGGGTCATGCTGCGGGGGCAGGGAGGGTTTTTCGCTTCCAGAGGAGGGCAGTGAGAGTGGTGGCAGGTTTGGGATATAGGGATGACTGTAGGGAAGCCTTTAAGCAAAATAATATATTAACATTACCATCGCTTTTCATCCTGGAAACTCTGTGTTATATTAAAACTAACATCGCACTGTATGCGAGACATGACTCCATACACAACCATGATACACGTAATAAACACAATCTCATGCTTAACTGTTGGCGGTTGAAGCGCTGCCAAAATGGCCCTGGCCATTTGGGTATTCATTTTTATAACAAACTGCCAAATGAAATAAAGGAACTGCCCATAGCTGCTTTTAGAACGAGGGTCAAATCTTTTCTCATCAGTGGCGCATTTTTCTCAGTGAATGAGTTTTTGAATAGTGTATGGTAGCGCCATAAATTGTATCTGTATTGCTTTTAGAAACTTTTAAATGTTATTGTCTTGTAATGTATATCTGTTTGACTCCTTAAGTCTTAGGACTGTTTTTAACGATCGGACCGAGATTTGGATGTTTTTTATTTAACTATAATGTTCTGACTGGATTTGTAACTTGTATTTGAATGTAATTATCTGTGACGTGTGTAAGTACTTATTTTGTATATTGACATCAATAAAGAATTTGAATTTGAATTTGAATTTGAATTATATGTTAACGCATGCAAGGGCATGATGAGGAGAATGGCACAGGCGAAATTTGTAACTTAAGTAGAGCCCATTCTCGACAACGTCGTGCTACGTTTGTGTTATGGCTGTGTGCCGTTTGTCTTATTGTTGTGTAGGTGTTTTGCGCCGTGTTGGCGTTGTGTAGGCGTAGTGTAGACGTTGTGTTGGCGTTGTGTGGGCGTAGTGTGGCCGCTGTGTACAAATAAAGGCATTAACATCCTCTAGCCACCCCAATTAGTACTACACACGTCATAGCGATAAAGATGGCAAGTCGTCAAATTAAATTAAAACTGGCTGCAATGACTGGTGAAAATGTGTTTGGTTTTCGTACAGATGGGCCAAAGTGGTTTATTGGAAACACACCGGTGGAATTTGACGTCTTTGGTATTAAATGGCCTAATCTAGGACTTTTAGAACAACTCAAAGATTTACTAAGTAATATTATAACATATAACGCAAAATTATAGATCTTAATAAATAACTATTTATACCATGACTTGTTCTACTAGCGCAAGAACCCCAATAGTCTACCCCCTTATCAAGAAAACCCACAGGGTCTAAAGAGATTCTTATAAGTCTTTTGCTATCAAATTAAGAAATGAGCTATAGAGACCCGTATAAGTTTTGGCCTCATTTTACGTCTAAGTGTTTAAATAAACATATGGGAGACCAACGCAATTAGTGGTTGGCTGTTTTTCGCTGCTAACGTTTCAAATGAACAATATTTGTTACAAGATAATTGTCTTTGCTCAGGTTTGCTCAGGTTTGTTCAGGTTTGTTTGATTGGGTTTGCTCAGCTTTGGTCAGATCTGTTTGCTTGGGTTTGATTGGGTTTGCTTGGGATTCATTGGGTTTGATTGGGTTTGCTCAGGTTTGCTCCAGTTTGCTTGGGTTTGCTTGGGTTTATGCGTTTTAAGGTTAGCTCAGGTCGCGCGCGCGACCTGAGCTAACCTTAAAACGCATAAACCCAAGCAAACTGGAGCAAACCTGAGCAAACCCAATCAAACCCAATCAAACCCAATCAAACCCAATCAAACCCAATGAATCCCAAGCAAACCCAATCTAACCCACAAACAGGTTAATAAAATAGCACATAGATATAAAGAATACAAACTTTTTATTTCATGCATCTAGCTACATTTCTATGGATAATTTTTCTAAGAGTTTTAAGTTTATCTGGAGCGTTGGAAAAGTATTGGCGTGTTGTGTTTGTTCTCTGGAACTGATTAAAAATATCCTGCATTACTGCAGTCTCCATATCTGTGTCTATACTAGGATCTTCTTTGTATACAAACTTCGTAAGGTCTGTGGATGGCATCATATGTTTTATAACTTTAGCGGTGGGATCGTAAATTTCTCCTTCAAACACGTTCCAAAAATGAATGTTGCCTCCTATTTCCTCATAGAAAATCTTCCCACATTTTGGCTCTGTATGCACATTATATTTTTTAGCAAGTTCCCAAACCATTAAAGTTGCGGGTAAACAGGATCCATAATACTGGTTTCGGCTAAATACTTCTTCAATGTTGGCAAGAATAATTTTTAATATTTCTGCCATGTTAGTCGCGTGATGGTTGGTAGTATACTAACCATTTCTTAGAAGCTCTTCTATTCAGATTACAAATTTCGCCTACATCGCTCCCTTCTTCGTCCTCGTAGATTACAGTATGTAATAAGATTTACGAATCAAATATACATTCTTATTTATAGAATTCAATTACTCCAAGTTGTTCCAATTCATGTAAAATGCTCCAAATCTCGTTCATGTTATTATTGTTGCCAGCCTGATTGAAAGCGTCTAGCTTTTTCAGCCTTTCAGCCAACTCGTTTACGTCATCATAGTACACAAATTCTTTGGGTTTTTCGTTGTACTCCATTAACGCTAGACCTAATTTTGACGATGAGGGCTTCGACCTTGTTGAGATTCTTGTTGTACTTGGTGGTGTTTTTGCTGATTTCGTTCTAAGTTTCGAAACTTCTGCTGGTACTGAGAGTAATGGTTTAACAATATTTTTATATTTGTCAGATTTATTTCCTTTTAACTGCCCACTATCCTTTCGGTAAAGGTTTGTTCGTAAAAGAATATCTTTGTATTGTTCCTCATCTTCCTTTTTATGATAAATAGATTTTTAAAAAACAGAAGATCGTAGAGCCCTTGAGTTCCTCGGTATTCAATATCGCCTACTTGAATATCGCCATTTTTCAAACAATCAACCCGTAAATCTCCCAGTTTCCATGCGTCAGTTTCGATATCGTGCTTAAGACCCTGCGTTAGATCAATATCATCTGAATCTCTCTCCAATATTTTGATATGTATTCTCGAGCAATTTTAGGATATTGATTGATAAAGTTGGGAAATGCAGAAACATTTTCTCTATAAGTGGTTTCTAGATCCTCTTTTAATTGCGGTATGGGTTTTTCTTCTACAAAAACATCATCATCATCATCATCATCACAGCCGTTATTGAACAAATCCCCATATTCGATTTCGGCCTCTTTTGATGGGAATTTCACATGATAAGGAGGTTCACTTTGGACTCATTTTCTCAAATTTCTGATTCTTCGGCTTTAATCTTTCGCTTTTCGTTTTCCGCGATGTCTGTAATGAATTTTCTACAAGTTTCTTTAGAGGGTTTGTGGTAGGTTTCCAGAGCGTGTCCCGTGCTCTATCTCCTTCACCCCGCTCCAACTTTCAAGCCAAGTATTTTTTTCTTATTGTCTTAGATGCTTGAATTATTCAGCGCTTAACATCTCTATCAAGCTTACTAAATTGTGAAGTCATAATAACCACACAGAACAGTAATGATAGACTCGTATAAATAGCAAAACAGCAGTTTCAGGAAGCAGCTATGAACCAGCTACTAACAGACTCTGTTTCTAGAGACTTAACACATCTTGCTTCTAAGACGCACTGAATCTCGAGGGTTTGGGGTATGATATGAGCATCAAACTTGTTGTGTGCCTAATTCTTTCCAGTCCTATTGGCGGCTGTATGTCAAAAGAAAATAGTATGTATCTACGTATACAGTTCTTAAAGATCTTTGAACGAAATTTTTATTTTAAATTCAGCTCGAAATGGAGGATGGACTGGATGCTTATTTTTTTTCACAGACATATGTCTGATTATTAGTAGCAACATTAGTACCCTTATATTTTTGAAGAAACTAGTTTGTATGTTGTTTACATATTAGCAAGTACGAATATGAATTACTGTTTCCAGAAACAGGACTTATTTCTCTCTCTATTCATAGCTGTTCGGGAGTTGTTTTCAGAAACAGGTTTGTTAGCTGTTAAGTGGTTGGACAGTTAGCCGTTTAAGTGGTTTCCTGAAACCGGGCCTGTTTATTAGTTGTTTTTAGCTGTTTCCTAGTTGTTTCCAGAAATAGGGTCTGTTTTTTAGCTGTTGAGTGGTTGGGCAGTTGGGCGTTTAGTGGTTTCCTGAACCGGGCCTGTTTATTAGTTGTTTTTAGCTGTTTCCTAGTTGTTCCCAGAAACAGGGCCTGTTTTTAGCTGTTGAGTGGTTGGGCAGTTGGGCGTTTAGTGGTTTCCTGAAACCGGGCCTGTTTATTAGTTGTTTTTAGCTGTTTAGAAGTTGTTTCCAGAAACAGGAGTCTGTTTCTTAGTTGTTTTATAGCGGTTTTGGGACTGTTTTCCAGAGGTCTTTGTCTACATTATACTATTTTTAAACCCCATGTAGTTGTTATATTTAATTATTGTAGGATATAAATTTGCTAACCACTTCTTTAATCTCTTTTAACTTGATATCATGCTCCGACAGATCTATATGGACTATTAACTACTTACATCATCCTCCTGTCTGTTTTCCTGTGCTAGCTAACATATATTTTTCGTGGTAACTACTTCTCTTTGAAAACATTGCGCTATATTCTTATATCTTGTACGTATTCCCTAATATTTTTGTCTGTATTTTCTATCTCTTTCTACGTTTTGAATAGCCCGACTATCATTTAGCCATTAAGACCTCTAGCGATGATCTTAGTCGAGATTTTCGAAAAGTTTTTCCTAGTACTAATTCTACCCCATCTTTATCCGAAACTCTGAACAGTATTTCTAGGTTACTTGTATTCCTGGCAGTAAGCTGTTTAATATTATTAACTAATTTCGTATATAAGTTTGCTAAATATTGATATATTGTGATATATGGAATCTTAACTACTTGCATCATCCCCCTATATATTTTTCCTGTGCTCGCAAACATATATTTTCGTGGCAACTACTTGTCTTTGGAAACATTGCGCTATATTCTTATATCTTGTACGTATTCCCTAATATTTTTGTCTGTATTTTTCTATCTCTTTCTACGTTTTGAATAGCCCGACTATACATAAACAAGAATTTTCGTACTTAAACAGTATATATTTCCTAGTTTTCGGTTTCTTTCCATACGATTTAACGGATCTATCTCTCTCCAATATTCGGAATCCTTCCCTTCTTGCTGTTACTAATATGAAAGACGCATTTAGCCATTAAGACCTCTAGCGATGATCTTAGTCGAGATTTTCGAAAAGTTTTTACATCAGCCGAACCATCTTTTCCTAGTACTAATTCTTTATCCGAAACTCTGAACAGTATTTCTAGGTTACTTGTATTCCTGGCAGTAAGCGGTTTAATATTATTAACTAATTTCGTATATAAGTTTGCTAAATATTGATATATTGTGATATATGGAATCTTAACTACTTGCATCATCCCCCTATCTATTTTTCCTGTGCTCGCTAACATATATTTTCGTGGCAACTACTTGTCTTTGGAAACATTGCGCTATATTCTTATATCTTGTACGTATTCCCTAATATTTTTGTCTGTATTTTTCTATCTCTTTCTACGTTTTGAATAGCCCGACTATACATAAACAGGAATTTTCGTAGTTAAACAGTATATATTTCCTAGTTTTCGGTTTCTTTCCATACGATTTAACGGACCTATCTCTCTCCAATATTCGGAATCCTTCCCTTCTTGCTGTTACTAATATGAAAGACGCATTTAGCCATTAAGACCTCTAGCGATGATCTTAGTCGAGATTTTCGAAAAGTTTTTACGTCAGTCGACACATCTTTTCCTAGCACTAGTTCTGCCCCATCTTTATCCGAAACTCTGAACAGTATTTCTAGTTTGCTTGTATTCCTAGCTGTACCCTGTTTAACATTATTCACTAATTTTATATATATACGTTTGGTACATATCGATATATTGTGGCTAAATAAATAGTTTTTCTAATTACTAGTTTTATTACCTACTCAAACGAGTTTGTCTCTCTCTCCAACATTCGGAATCCTTCCCTTCTTGCCGTTACTAATATGTCGAGATTAGAATTAGTCGAGATTTTTGAAAAGTTTTACATCAGTCGAAACATCTTTTCCTAGTACTAATTCTGCCCTAACCCCATCTTTAGCCGAAACTCTGAACTAGTACTGTAGTTTTACTATATCTCGACCCCTACACATAATCTTCAATAGATCGCTAGATTCTGGTGTTTTTCCGGATTTCTGGAAGGCGGGCTATCTTATGCCCATCCATAAGACTGGCGACAGGGCTGATATATCTAATTACCGACCTGTGTGCATCCTCAGCGCTATACCCAAGCTCTTCGAAAACCTCGTAGAGAGACATTTAACGTCTGTACTCGGCCACGCCATCATTGATCAGCAGTGTGGTTTCCGGAGGGGCAAGTCCACCGAGCTGAATCTGCTTACCTATGTTGAATATCTCTCGGACGTATTGGAGAGGGCCGGTGAGGTCCACGCGATTTACACCGACTTTTCCAAGGCGTTCGACAGAGTAAACCACACGCTTTTGCTTGCTAAGGTTCAGGCTATGGGGTGGATGGTTCGTTGCTGGATTGGCTGTCCAGCTACCTTTCGGGACGGACTCAAATTGTAAAAATAAACAACTTCAAGTCGGGTGAAATTAAAGTTCCTTCAGGTGTGCCCCAAGGTTCCCACTTGGGGCCCCTTCTATTTAATATTTTTGTAAATGATATCGAGTCCTGCTTCATGTATTCAAAATTCATTTGTTTTGCGGATGACCTTAAACTTTACCTGTCAATTGGGTCTCAGGATGACTGTGTGAGACTTCAGTCCGACTTGGGGCGTTTGGAGGCGTGGTGTGGGAGGAACGGCATGGACCTCAATGCTTCGAAGTGTCATGTCATCTGTTTTAGTAAAAGAAGAAACCCAACAAATTTCCATTATGAGATCAATAATAACATTTTGTCATCCTCCTCATCCATCAAGGATCTTGGAGTGATCATCGATACCTCCCTCTCATTCGTCCCTCATATCACGGATATGCTCGCTAGGGCCCTTAAGATGCTCGGGTTTGTTAAGAGGTGTACGGGGGACTTTAATAATACTTCAGCTATACGGTTGCTTTACTGTATGCTAGTCAGACCTCTTCTGGAGTATGCTTCCTCCGTCTGGAGCCCCATGTACGCCTGTCATATACACAGAATCGAGCAGGTCCAGAGAAGATTCTTGAGGTATATCTCCTTCAAGGCGAACATCATTCCCCCTGACAACTATGTTCGCGATTACAACTTGCTTCAGAGTACCTTTTCCTTGCCTGATTTAAAATCAAGGAGGGAGCAGAGGGACCTCAGATTACTCTATAAAATAACTAACGCCCAAGTTGACTGTCCACCATTGCTGGAGGCCGTCGGCTTGGCAGTCCCGGGTAGGTCCACTAGATCCACTAATACTTTTCACCAACCCTTCTATCGCACCAATCTGAGGTTCAACTCCTTTGTGCCGAGAGCAACAAGGTTGGCAAACCGCTTTTCGGATGTTTTGGATTTGTTTCACTGCAGAGGTCGTTTTGAGCGCCTGCTGAGATAGCTTGTTGATTGATCGTTTCCGTTCTCGTATTTATCTGCAGTCTTGCTGTTTATTGTATGTCTGATATTGTCTGTTGTTTGCTGTTGTGTTCCTGTGAGCTATTCAGTTATTATTTAATTGTTATGTGCGATACATTGTACGATGTTAGGCTAAACTAGGTGTAAATATATTAATTGTAATAGAATTATTTTGTAAATAAAATGGGCAAGGCCCGTGTTTGAATAAATAAATAAATAAATTCTACACTAACCCCATCTTTATCCGAAAATATGAACAGTATTTCTAGTCTCCTTGTATTCCTAGCAGTAGCCTGTTTAATATTCTTAACTAATTTCGTATATAGAGTTGTTGTATATCGTTATATATTGTGGTTAAATAATTTTTCTACTTGCTAGTTTTATTATATATTTATACATCGAAACTCGTCTAACACGATTGTTGCGCTGGCCTTGCTTCGTGTCTGTATTTAGCCCGCTAGTTATTTTTCCAATGATGATACAATCTTTCTGACATATTACCAATAGTGTGGTATACGAATTATAAAATTAGAACATCCGAGGTGATGCATATCTTACTACGCAAAGATCATTGACAATGGACACCGCATTGCAGAGTTGTGGGGCTTTAGCAGTAATTACATATTCGTACCTCGAAAATCCGTCTAACCCATTACCGGTTGTTCGAACCTCTGAACACCTACTACTACGCTTACTAATGCTTCTATCTTTATCCAAAAATCTGTCCAGTAGCGGCTAGCGTCTAAACGGCGTAACGGATTTCGATGAGATTTGAGGTATGTATTTTATTACTCCTATCCTTAACCCCTATCAAAGCAAACAAATTTTAAGACCCTTTTGGTTGGCGTCAGAGAAATCGTCGAAATGGCTTTAATATTTTTGAGGTTTTTGAGCATGGATATCTCATGGCCTTTCTGACTTCTATCTAACACCAAAATTTTAATTCTTCAACACTTGTCGTTTAAGCGCTAGCCGTAATTTAGTTTTTATTTAACTTCTTACATTTCTATGCTCCTGATACCTTAAACACCTTTGTAACCCTCTAGCGCCTAAACGGCTTACCGGATGTCGATGGAATTTGGGGTATGTATTTTGTTACCTCTACCCTTAGTCTCCATCGAAGCAAACAAATTTTAAGGCCCTTTTGACTGGCACCAGAGAAATCATCGAAATGGCTTTAATATTTTTGAGGTTTTTGAGCCTGTATATCTCATGGTCTTTCTGACTTCTATCTAACACCAAAATTTTAGTTCTTCAACACTTGTCGTTTAAGCGCCAGCCGTAATTTAGTTTTTATTTAACTTCTTACATTTCTATGTTCCTGATACCTTAAACACCTTTGTAACCCTCTAGCGCCTAAACGGCTAAACGGGTTTCGATGAAATTTGGGGTATGTATTTTATTACTCCTACCCTTAGCCCCTATCGAAACAAACAAATTTTAAGGCCCTTTTGGTCAGCGCCAGAGTAATTGTCTAAAGGACCTTGTTCTTTTGTGGGTTTTTAAGCCTATATATCTAATGGTCTTCATGCCTTCCATCTAGCACCAAAAATTTTCATATAAGCGATAGCTCACAAACGAGTTGATTGATTGACTTCGGGTTTTTCCACACGATTTGTTGCGTCATGTTGAACACGTGATGTATGTCAAATATTAATTTTGATGTTTGATAAGCGACAAGTGCCAGTTGATATATATATCTTAAATGACAGGTGACAGCTGCCTTGCTTTTACACATGCCTTATAAGGCTATTTTGAACATGTGCCGTATGCTAAATTTTTATTTTGGCGTTTAACAAGTGCCTGGTGGTAGTTGGCATATCTTAAATGACTGGTGACAGCTAACATACCTTTATACATGGCTTATAAGATCCTTTTGAACACGTTACGTATATTAAATTTCTATTTGAAAACGATGGCTCTTCTAGCTGTAAGTCTCTTTGCCATGCTTTTACGCATGCCTTATAAGGTCATTTTGAACAAGTGATGTATGCTAAATTTTTATTTTGGTGTTTAACAAGAGCCTGGCGGTGGTTGACATATCTTAAATGATAGGCGACTGTTGCCATACTTTTATACATGGCTTCTAAGACCATTTTGATCACGTTACGTATATTAAATTGCCTTATAAGATCATTTGGAACACGTTGCGTATGCTAAATTTTTATTTTGGTGTTTAACAAGGGCCTGGTGGCAGTTGACATATCTTAAATGACTGGTGACTGTTGACATGCTTTTACACATGTCTTATAAGGTCATTTTGAACACGTTACGTATATTAAATTTCTACTTGCAAACGTTGGTCCTTCTGGCTGCAAGTCTATATCCCATCAGCACAATATTTTATGTGAAGCCGATAGCCAGGTCGGCTAGAGCGCTGATATTCCAACGGCCATGTCTCGGGTTCGAATCCTAGCATGTGCAAAAATAAAGAAAAAAGTTTTTGATGTCATATTCGTGAAATAATAATATTTTAAGGAATAGTCCTACAGTCCGATCCAGTTAGGCCCCAAATAGATAGTGCCCAAGTAGTTGATGCCCAAGTAGTTAAAGCCCCAAGTAGTTAAGGCCAAAGTAGTTAACGCCCAAGAGTGTGACAGTTGACAGATGACGTATGACAGTTGACGTATGACAGTTGACAGATGACAGTTGACAGATGACGTATGACAGGTGACAGATGACGTATGACAGATGACGTATGACAGATGACAGATGACAGATGACGTATGACAGTTGACAGGTGACAGATGACAGCTGACAGATGGTCAAGGTCATTTCTCAAGGTCAATGGCAAGGTCAATGTCAAGGTCAAATAGCAATCACCCACGTGGGCGATATATGGCGCATGCGCAGTAGGGTTCGGTTCGGTTGGCGCAGAACGCCCCAACTCCCCCTACTCACTTCTAGTTCATCGGTTAGATCACCAATGAATTGTCCAGTAGTTAAATCAGTCGCACCAGGTTTGGTAAAGTAAATAACGGAGTCAGTATCGTAATAAAGGACTCTGTCTTCTAATTGTTCGAGAAACGAATAAAGTTTCAGGCGAGCTTGGGCAGTAACGAAAGCAGCA
>OZ020189.1:61594990-61619990 GCA_963971165.1 Philopedon plagiatum | reverse complement strand
CCCAAAGTCGAACAGGTTTGATTGTCTCGAAAACAGTCAGAGGGAGAGAAATCGAATTTTTTGGGTTGATAGAGGAATAGTTCAACTAGCTTCGGTAAAAGATTCAGTAATACAGGATGTTTCGTTTCGGAGCTATTAAACGTCAAAGTCGAAATTTAATCGATTTCCGTTGAAATCGGGTACAGGTCGCAAATGTGAATTAAATCGATGTAAATTTTCGGAGGTTGTAGGGAACCCGGAGCTTCAGAACTCCACTGAAACTGGTGAGGATCAGAAAATGGCAAGTAATTGTTTTGAATTTTTTTAGGTCGAAAAATGCCATTTCCAGACCCCTCTTTGGTAACTAATAACTCGAAAACAAAACGTCAGATCGAAAAACGGATTTACGAGGGAAACCTTAAAATCTCAAATACTATTTTTGCAATACACTTACCTAAACCTAAAATCACTGGAAAATGGAAATATTTGGAAAAAACTGGAAATTTAGATTTTTTACCCAAATATTTCGCGGTTTTTAATTTTTTGTGGGGTCAAAATGGTTCAAATTAAAATCCCATATACGTCATCGGAAAGAGCTCGTGAAAGTATGTGTTATCCAAATTTTTTAATTTCTTCATTCTCTATAGGAAGGAAGCAATGGCCGATTAAATTTCGATTTTTTTAATTTTTGTGCCCTAGACATCGGTACATTTGAATCACTCTGTAATTTTTCCTATCTATTTTTCCACAATTTTTCAACACGATCTTATAAAGGGATAATCACACTGTAAAATGAATACCGAATGGGTCATCCAGGAGCGTATTTAGGGGGTAAAAATCGAATTTTCTTGATTTTGTTCCGACAAATTCTATTTTTAACCGACATTATTCCACACTATTTAAACTATTTAGTGATTCTTTTTGGGTTTATTTTATCCATTAATTATCTAAGAATATCTCCCACCAATTTAAATCGCTTATTTTTTCGGCACAGTTATAAATAAAAAGGTTTATTTGCATCGGGGACATCTAAAATTTTAAAATTTTTTAATTTTCCAAGATTGCCATGAAAATAAAGAATTGGAGTTTATTTACTAGAGGAGAATTAGTAGACGCTGAATCTGAAGTTGGTTCATCAGTTTCATCAAGGGTTCGCTAACTAGCTTACCGTAGATAATGGTGGCGATCGGGTGGTGTCAAATGAAAGAGGAGAATTAGTAGACGCTGACTATGAAGTTGGTTCATCAGTTTCATCAATGGTTCGCTAACTAGCTTACCGTAGATAATGGTGGTGATCGGGTGGTGGCAAATGGAAGAGGAGCATTAGTATACGCTGACTATGAAGTTGGTTCATCAGTTTCATCAATGGTTCGCTAACTAGCTTACTGTAGATAATGGTGGTGATCGGGTGGTGTCAAATGGAAGAGAATCATCAGTAGATGCCGAATCTGAAGTTGGTTCTTCGGTTCCATCAATGGTTAGTTAACTAGCTTACCGTAGATAATGGTGGCACGCGGGTGGTTTCAAATGGAAGAGAAGCATTAGTAGACCCGTACGGAAGCTCTCAGTGGCGTATAAATAAAATATTTCAGTTACAAATATTGACAAATGAAGGCTGCTGAGTCTATCCGAGGTTGTCACTCAATGAGTGTAGGTGCAAAGCATGAGCTGAAGAATGTCCACGTAATGCCAAAGTTGATTGTAGACCCGTACGGAAGCTCTTAGTGGCGTAGAAATGAAATATTACTGTAACATGTACAGAAAAATGAAGGCTGCTGAGTCAATCTGAGGTTGTCACTCAATGAGTGTAGGGTGAAAAAGTGGGCTAGAGTCTGTTGAATGTCCACGTAATGCCAAAGTTGATTGTAGACCCGTACGGAAGTTCTCAGTGGCGTAGAAATGAAATATTTCAGTTACGTGTATTAAAAAATAAATCAAATTCCAACAGGCAGTAAAAAGCACCGACCAAAATAACGAAAAAAAAAGCAAAAAATTACGAATTTTATGTGTTTTTAGGGCCGTTCCTGTAGGAGGGGTTCTTCGTGTATATTTTTAGCATTAGACGTCGAATCTAAGTTGGTTCTTCAGTTCCATCAATGGTTCGCTATTTTTGAGAAAAGTGGCAAAATATGATCAGGTACGTGTTTTCTATATCGCATTCGCACCTTCCCGGCAGCTAAAAAAACAGCTAAAAACAGCTAAAAACAGCTAAAACAGCTAAAAACAACTAAAATCAGCTAAAAACTCGAAAAAAAAAACGCTCGGGTTTTCCCAGGTTTGTTTGGTTAGGTTTGTTTGGTTGAGCTTGCTTAGGTTTGTTTGGTTGGGCTTGCTTAGGTTTGTTTGGTTGGGCTTGCTTAGGTTTGTTTGCTTGGGTTTGATTGGGTTTGCTTTTTTCGTCACAGTAACAATATATCGGGAATGATCCATCGGATCTTCGTCGGACTTGATGCTTTGAGTTCGAAAATTAATATAGAAGTGTTACACAAAGGAACTTTAACATTCACACTAAGTAGTTTTCTTTAACCCTAATGAAGGCTGTTAATTAATAAGTACTTTTAAGTGCTATATATTTAGTCGTTACTTAACCTAAAAAAAACAAAATGTAGCCATACCCTATCAGTACTTTTAAACTAAGAACTTCACCGAGAGAGAAAGAAGAAGAGATACTGTTGGAACAACTCGAAGACAGCGGTGTTAAGTTTAAAACCTAAAGATAATAGTAAAATATTTCTAACGTTGTAAGGTAAATTAAAGTTGCAGTACGAACAAATTAGAGGCTTGTGCATTTCTTAGAGTAATATTTAGACCGTTTAGGATTTTGAACTTCGTGCCACTTCGACAAATTTCGGGGGTTTGAATGACAGAATTAAAATACTGCCATCGTGCGTACAAAACATATCTAGATGTTGCTAAGTATTATTAGCTCTGACCAGGCGACATTGCAGTAAAAATACCCTTCTTAACCATGGTTTTAAGAATTTTCTAAATATGGTAACAATGCTACAACTAATTTAGTATCACTGCAAAGTGTATGTAAAATCAGTGTTACTACTCTTGTAGTAAACTTGAACAATGTTTTAAGAACTGTGTACATCTGACAACGAATCAAGATAGAGTTGATATGCTTACACCCTTAATATATACTTCTACTTTAGAACTTGTTTTTCTTTACCAATAAACATAGAACGTTTTGTTGCTTTAGACTTCATCCAGTAGTTTTAAATTAGAACCGATTTGAGACTTCGCGACTTAAAGATACAGAAATAATAACTCACAACAAAGCTGTCAACTACTGTTAGACTACTAAAAAAAGTTAAAATAAATGACAACAATATTTATTAACTATTTATTAATTGCAATGTTGTACAAATATAATATACATTCTAATTAACAGGTTTTCTGTTTCTTGTAGCCAAACGGTTCAGAGTTCCCATCAACTAGAAACTTTCTTTTTGTGGAGTTTGGCCTGTAGAGTTTCGTCCCAGTGCAGGTTGTTACAGAGTGGTCTTTGGTTCTTCGAATATCTTTTGAGATGATCGATATTGGTCCCGACTCTGTAAGAACCATATCCTTAATAGTGTCGAAATTTATTAACTGCGATGCCTCGTAATTTAAGGATATTCCCTTAACTTTACAAACCATCACATCAGAATTAGTCTTGGTAGCATGTACTTTATAAGAATAATTTTTGGGGCCTCCAGAAACAAACTCTGTAATGTAGCTGTCATCACCATACACTTCAGTAGGGGGAGTTGGGGCGTTCTGCGCCAACCGAACCGAACCCTACTGCGCATGCGCCATATATCGCCCACGTGGGTGATTGCTATTTGACCTTGACCTTGACATTGACCTTGCCATTGACCTTTACCTTGAGAAATGACCTTGACCATCTGTCAGCTGTCATCTGTCACCTGTCAACTGTCACCTGTCATACGTCATCTGTCAACTGTCATACGTCATCTGTCATACGTCATCTGTCATACGTCATCTGTCATACGTCATCTGTCACCTGTCAACTGTCATCTGTCATACGTCATCTGTCAACTGTCATCTGTCAACTGTCATACGTCAAACGTCAACTGTCATACGTCATCTGTCAACTGTCACACTCTTGGGCGTTAACTACTTTGGCCTTAACTACTTGGGGCTTTAACTATTTGGGGCTTTAACTACTTGGGCATCAACTACTTGGGCACTATCTATTTGGGGCCTAACTGGATCGGACTGTAGTACTATTCCTTAAAATATTATTATTTCACGAATATGACATCAAAAACTTTTTTCTTTATTTTTGCACATGCTAGGATTCGAACCCGAGACATGGCCGTTGGAATATCAGCGCTCTAGCCGACCTGGCTATCGGCTTCACATAAAATATTGTGCTGATGGGATATAGACTTGCAGCCAGAAGGACCAACGTTTGCAAGTAGAAATTTAATATACGTAACGTGTTCAAAATGACCTTATAAGACATGTGTAAAAGCATGTCAACAGTCACCAGTCATTTAAGATATGTCAACTGCCACCAGGCCCTTGTTAAACACCAAAATAAAAATTTAGCATACGCAACGTGTTCAAAATGATCTTATAAGGCAATTTAATATACGTAACTTGATCAAAATGGTCTTAGAAGCCATGTATAAAAGTATGGCAACAGTCGCCTATCATTTAAGATATGTCAACCACCGCCAGGCTCTTGTTAAACACCAAAATAAAAATTTAGCATACATCACTTGTTCAAAATGACCTTATAAGGCATGCGTAAAAGCATGGCAAAGAGACTTACAGCTAGAAGAGCCATCGTTTTCAAATAGAAATTTAATATACGTAACGTGTTCAAAAGGATCTTATAAGCCATGTATAAAGGTATGTTAGCTGTCACCAGTCATTTAAGATATGCCAACTACCACCAGGCACTTGTTAAACGCCAAAATAAAAATTTAGCATACGGCACATGTTCAAAATAGCCTTATAAGGCATGTGTAAAAGCAAGGCAGCTGTCACCTGTCATTTAAGATATATATCAACTGGCACTTGTCGCTTATCAAACATCAAAATTAATATTTGACATACATCACGTATTCAACATGACGCAACAAATCGTGTGGAAAAACCCGAAGTCAATCAATCAGCTCGTTTGTGAGCTATCGCTTATATGAAAATTTTTGGTGCTAGATGGAAGGCATGAAGACCATTAGATATATAGGCTTAAAAACCCACAAAAGAACAAGGTCCTTTAGACAATTACTCTGGCGCTGACCAAAAGGGCCTTAAAATTTGTTTGTTTCGATAGGGGCTAAGGGTAGGAGTAATAAAATACATACCCCAAATTTCATCGAAACCCGTTTAGCCGTTTAGGCGCTAGAGGGTTACAAAGGTGTTTAAGGTATCAGGAACATAGAAATGTAAGAAGTTAAATAAAAACTAAATTACGGCTGGCGCTTAAACGACAAGTGTTGAAGAACTAAAATTTTGGTGTTAGATAGAAGTCAGAAAGACCATGAGATATACAGGCTCAAAAACCTCAAAAATATTAAAGCCATTTCGATGATTTCTCTGGTGCCAGTCAAAAGGGCCTTAAAATTTGTTTGCTTCGATGGAGACTAAGGGTAGAGGTAACAAAATACATACCCCAAATTCCATCGACATCCGGTAAGCCGTTTAGGCGCTAGAGGGTTACAAAGGTGTTTAAGGTATCAGGAGCATAGAAATGTAAGAAGTTAAATAAAAACTAAATTACGGCTAGCGCTTAAACGACAAGTGTTGAAGAATTAAAATTTTGGTGTTAGATAGAAGTCAGAAAGGCCATGAGATATACAGGCTCAAAAACCTCAAAAATATTAAAGCCATTTCGACGATTTCTCTGACGCCAACCAAAAGGGTCTTAAAATTTGTTTGCTTTGATAGGGGTTAAGGATAGGAGTAATAAAATACATACCTCAAATCTCATCGAAATCCGTTACGCCGTTTAGACGCTAGCCGCTACTGGACAGATTTTTGGATAAAGATAGAAGTATTAGTAAGCGTAGTAGTAGGTGTTCAGAGGTTCGAACAACCGGTAATGGGTTAGACGGATTTTCGAGGTACGAATATGTAATTACTGCTAAAGCCCCACAACCCTGCAATGCGGTGTCCATTGTCAATGATCTTTGCGTAGTAAGATATGCATCACCTCGGATGTTCTAATTTTATAATTCGTATACCACAATATTGGTAATATGTCAGAAAGATTGTATCATCATTGGAAAAATAACTAGCGGGCTAAATACAGACACGAAGCAAGGCCAGCGCAACAATCGTGTTAGACGAGTTTCGATGTATAAATATATAATAAAACTAGCAAGTAGAAAAATTATTTAACCACAATATATAACGATATACAACAACTCTATATACGAAATTAGTTAAGAATATTAAACAGGCTACTGCTAGGAATACAAGGAGACTAGAAATACTGTTCATATTTTCGGATAAAGATGGGGTTAGTGTAGAATTAGTACTAGTTCAGAGTTTCGGCTAAAGATGGGGTTAGGGCAGAATTAGTACTAGGAAAAGATGTTTCGACTGATGTAAAACTTTTCAAAAATATCGACTAATTCTAATCTCGACATATTAGTAACGGCAAGAAGGGAAGGATTCCGAATGTTGGAGAGAGAGACAAACTCGTTTGAGTAGGTAATAAAACTAGTAATTAGAAAAACTATTTATTTAGCCACAATATATCGATATGTACCAAACGTATATATATAAAATTAGTGAATAATGTTAAACAGGGTACAGCTAGGAATACAAGCAAACTAGAAATACTGTTCAGAGTTTCGGATAAAGATGGGGCAGAACTAGTGCTAGGAAAAGATGTGTCGACTGACGTAAAAACTTTTCGAAAATCTCGACTAAGATCATCGCTAGAGGTCTTAATGGCTAAATGCGTCTTTCATATTAGTAACAGCAAGAAGGGAAGGATTCCGAATATTGGAGAGAGATAGATCCGTTAAATCGTATGGAAAGAAACCGAAAACTAGGAAATATATACTGTTTAAGTACGAAAATTCCTGTTTATGTATAGTCGGGCTATTCAAAACGTAGAAAGAGATAGAAAAATACAGACAAAAATATTAGGGAATACGTACAAGATATAAGAATATAGCGCAATGTTTCCAAAGACAAGTAGTTGCCACGAAAATATATGTTAGCGAGCACAGGAAAAATAGATAGGGGGATGATGCAAGTAGTTAAGATTCCATATATCACAATATATCAATATTTAGCAAACTTATATACGAAATTAGTTAATAATATTAAACCGCTTACTGCCAGGAATACAAGTAACCTAGAAATACTGTTCAGAGTTTCGGATAAATAATTAGTACTAGGAAAAGATGGTTCGGCTGATGTAAAAACTTTTCGAAAATCTCGACTAAGATCATCGCTAGAGGTCTTAATGGCTAAATGATAGTCGGGCTATTCAAAACGTAGAAAGAGATAGAAAATACAGACAAAAATATTAGGGAATACGTACAAGATATAAGAATATAGCGCAATGTTTTCAAAGAGAAGTAGTTACCACGAAAAATATATGTTAGCTAGCACAGGAAAACAGACAGGAGGATGATGTAAGTAGTTAATAGTCCATATAGATCTGTCGGAGCATGATATCAAGTTAAAAGAGATTAAAGAAGTGGTTAGCAAATTTATATCCTACAATAATTAAATATAACAACTACATGGGGTTTAAAAATAGTATAATGTAGACAAAGGCCTCTGGAAAACAGTCCCAAAATCGCTATAAAACAACTAAGAAACAGACTCCTGTTTCTGGAAACAACTTCTAAACAGCTAAAAACAACTAATAAACAGGCCCGGTTTCAGGAAACCACTAAACGCCCAACTGCCCAACCACTCAACAGCTAAAAACAGGCCCTGTTTCTGGGAACAACTAGGAAACAGCTAAAAACAACTAATAAACAGGCCCGGTTCAGGAAACCACTAAACGCCCAACTGCCCAACCACTCAACAGCTAAAAAACAGACCCTGTTTCTGGAAACAACTAGGAAACAGCTAAAAACAACTAATAAACAGGCCCGGTTTCAGGAAACCACTTAAACGGCTAACTGTCCAACCACTTAACAGCTAACAAACCTGTTTCTGAAAACAACTCCCGAACAGCTATGAATAGAGAGAGAAATAAGTCCTGTTTCTGGAAACAGTAATTCATATTCGTACTTGCTAATATGTAAACAACATACAAACTAGTTTCTTCAAAAATATAAGGGTACTAATGTTGCTACTAATAATCAGACATATGTCTGTGAAAAAAAATAAGCATCCAGTCCATCCTCCATTTCGAGCTGAATTTAAAATAAAAATTTCGTTCAAAGATCTTTAAGAACTGTATACGTAGATACATACTATTTTCTTTTGACATACAGCCGCCAATAGGACTGGAAAGAATTAGGCACACAACAAGTTTGATGCTCATATCATCGAGATTCAGTGCGTCTTAGAAGCAAGATGTGTTAAGTCTCTAGAAACAGAGTCTGTTAGTAGCTGGTTCATAGCTGCTTCCTGAAACTGCTGTTTTTTCTTCAAAAACAAGGTGTTTTCCACGAAACAAGCTGTTTTGCTATTTATAGGAGTCTATCATTACTGTTCTGTGTGGTTATTATGACTTCACAATTTAGTAAGCTTGATAGAGATGTTAAGCGCTGAATAATTCAAGCATCTAAGACAATAAGAAAAAAATACTTGGCTTGAAAGTTGGAGCGGGGTGAAGGAGATAGAGCACGGGACACGCTCTGGAAACCTACCACAAACCCTCTAAAGAAACTTGTAGAAAATTCATTACAGACATCGCGGAAAACGAAAAGCGAAAGATTAAAGCCGAAGAATCAGAAATTTGAGAAAATGAGTCCAAAGTGAACCTCCTTATCATGTGAAATTCCCATCAAAAGAGGCCGAAATCGAATATGGGGATTTGTTCAATAACGGCTGTGATGATGATGATGATGATGTTTTTGTAGAAGAAAAACCCATACCGCAATTAAAAGAGGATCTAGAAACCACTTATAGAGAAAATGTTTCTGCATTTCCCAACTTTATCAATCAATATCCTAAAATTGCTCGAGAATACATATCAAAATATTGGAGAGAGATTCAGATGATATTGATCTAACGCAGGGTCTTAAGCACGATATCGAAACTGACGCATGGAAACTGGGAGATTTACGGGTTGATTGTTTGAAAAATGGCGATATTCAAGTAGGCGATATTGAATACCGAGGAACTCAAGGGCTCTACGATCTTCTGTTTTTTAAAAATCTATTTATCATAAAAAGGAAGATGAGGAACAATACAAAGATATTCTTTTACGAACAAACCTTTACCGAAAGGATAGTGGGCAGTTAAAAGGAAATAAATCTGACAAATATAAAAATATTGTTAAACCATTACTCTCAGTACCAGCAGAAGTTTCGAAACTTAGAACGAAATCAGCAAAAACACCACCAAGTACAACAAGAATCTCAACAAGGTCGAAGCCCTCATCGTCAAAATTAGGTCTAGCGTTAATGGAGTACAACGAAAAACCCAAAGAATTTGTGTACTATGATGACGTAAACGAGTTGGCTGAAAGGCTGAAAAAGCTAGACGCTTTCAATCAGGCTGGCAACAATAATAACATGAACGAGATTTGGAGCATTTTACATGAATTGGAACAACTTGGAGTAATTGAATTCTATAAATAAGAATGTATATTTGATTCGTAAATCTTATTACATACTGTAATCTACGAGGACGAAGAAGGGAGCGATGTAGGCGAAATTTGTAATCTGAATAGAAGAGCTTCTAAGAAATGGCTAGTATACTACCAACCATCACGCGACTAACATGGCAGAAATATTAAAAATTATTCTTGCCAACATTGAAGAAGTATTTAGCCGAAACCAGTATCATGGATCCTGTTTACCCGCAACTTTAATGGTTTGGGAACTTGCTAAAAAATATAATATGCATACAGAGCCAAAATGTGGGAAGATTTTCTATAAGGAAATAGGAGGCAACATTCATTTTTGGAACGTGTTTGAAGGAGAAATTTACGATCCCACCGCTAAAGTTATAAAACATATGATGCCATCCACAGACCTTACGAAGTTTGTATACAAAGAAGATCCTAGTATAGACACAGATATGGAGACTGCAGTAATGCAGGATATTTTTAATCAGTTCCAGAGAACAAACACAACACGCCAATACTTTTCCAACGCTCCAGATAAACTTAAAACTCTTAGAAAAATTATCCATAGAAATGTAGCTAGATGCATGAAATAAAAAGTTTGTATTCTTTATATTTATGTGCTATTTTATTAACCTCTTTGTGGAGAACCAGATCACCAATAAGCAAAGCTGCTAGAAACAGGGTTTATTGGCTATCTGAAAGATGGCAGCAGCGTTCTATTGGGGTTCGGATAGCGATCGACTGTCATCAATGACAAAACTCTCATCGAGGCGCTAGTTACACAAATTCAGACATGCTAAACACCCATATGGTTCCTAAATCTTAGCGCACACATTAATCTATGAGGATGTCGGTCCAAAAACAACTACAACAGATGTATTAAACTTCCTAAAAAGTCACCAACTGGATAAAGACTGCATCTGCGAGAAGATGACTACAAGGAAGGATAAATACAAAAGTTCTTTTAAATTAGGAATATCTACAGAAAAACAAGTGGAAGTAATGTCACCGGAGCTTTGGCCCGAAGGAATCATAATTAACCATTTTATAAACCTGCAACGTCTGAGAAATCCTCAGGTTTCCCAAGCACAGAAACATTCATAAATTTACTCCATTTCAACATACGGTCTCTTCGTAATAAAATAGGTTTCCTTGAAGGAATTCTGGAAGATAAAAAAATAGACATTATGTGCATAAACGAGCACGGGCTCGACAGTGAAGAAATAGAACTGACATATGTGAGTAATTACGTAAAAGCTGCAGCATTTTGTAGGAATGGAAGTCGGACGGGTGGATCGGCAATCTTTTTAGATCCCCGACTAGAATATAGGACTCTCACTGAGGTGGATGCGCTAGCTGTTGAGAAAACCATTGAAATATGTGGCGTTTTTATTAAGGATCTCAAAACTTATGTATTGAATTTGTATAGGTCCCCTTCTGGCAATTTTAATGACTTTCTTGGGACGCTTGAGGGGGTTCTGGGTATGGTTGGTTGTCAGAATAGAATATTAATATCTGGCGACTTCAATGTCCACTTTATTACTGACAGCAGGGAGTGTGTTGACTTATGTTGTCTCTTAGAAACATATGGGCTAAAACAGATGGTAACAGAGGCTACCCGGTACACTAGATGCCTTGATAATATATTTATCAATTTTGATTACTTAAAATGTGGTGTCTCACTGGTCAATACTTCTATCTCGGATCACTTAGGGCTGACAATCAGAATACCTTACAATATAGAGAAACCTTATCTAAAATCCACTAAAATTACTCTCAGGCCTATAACACAGGTAGGTAAAATTAATTTTTATAATCATATTGAGCAACTTGACTGGAGTTTTTTAAATAATGATGACCTCAGTGCAAATGTGCAGTTCTCCATGTTCATTGAATGTCTGTCTGATGCATTTTTGAATTCTTTTCCTGAAAAAACATATCAAAAACGTAATGATCAAAATCGAACCATCAATTGGTTTAATGAAGATCTTAGGCACATGCGTGAGCATCTAAACTTCCTATGTGAGTTATACAATAAATATCCTACTACTAATTTAAAAAGGCTAAAAAATACATATAATAGCCGCTACAGAACGGCCATAAAGGAGGCCAAGAGAGCCGCGAATGATAATTTAATTCAGAATGCCACAAATCCAGTAAGGACTATGTGGAACATAATCAATGAACATCGAGGACTGACGAAGACGGTTGACGGGAATGAGAGGAATATTCCACCTGACCAGTTCAACCGTTTTTTTATAAATATTGCACACGAAATACAACAGAAGATTGGCACGCCCACTTTCGAGCCTGCACAGAACATTCAGGTGTCTGAGACAGTACGGCCTGCTCTCAGCTTTACTGATGTAACTTTCAACGAGGTGCGTGATGTTATAAACTCTCTAAAAAATAAAAAAAGTAAAGACCTGTATGGCTTTGATGTATCCTTAATCAAATCAATTAAAAACCTTATAATAAGCCCTTTAACTAAATTAATCAACTTATGCTTTAAAGAATCAACTTTTCCAGATGCTTTAAAAAAGGCTGTAGTCGCCCCGATTTTTAAAAAGGGAGATCCGGGTGACGTCTCAAACTATAGACCGATTTCTCTCCTGCCGATACTATCAAAAATATTCGAGAAATGTATGGCCAACAGAATGGCGCACTTCTTTGAGGCTCACGAATTGTTTACCAACAGTCAGTTCGGTTTCAGAAGGGGCCTTAACACTACTTTAGGAATATTGGATCTGGTCTCGGGCATTCACGAAGCTTTTGATGAGTCCACATACGCAAGCACCCTCTTCTGTGACCTAGGCAAAGCCTTTGACTGTGTCTCTCACGATTTACTGTTAAGAAAATTACATCGATATAACTTCCATGACTCTGCTTTGTCTATGATCGAGAGCTATCTCAGGGGCAGGACCCAGAAAGTCAGTTTTAATGGAGTTGAGTCGGCGGGGGGTGATGTGACTGTGGGTGTGCCTCAGGGGTCAGTCTTGGGACCACTCCTCTTTTTGATCTATATTAATGAACTTCCTGGGCACGATCCTTCATCACGTTACACTCTGTTTGCCGATGACACTACCATAACTAACACTCATACTGATTTGGAGAAGGTGAAAGCAAGGTCGGGTGAGGCACAGGAAAGGGCGGAGGCTTGGTTCAGTTCTAACTTACTCTATCTAAATGTGGACAAAACTCAATCAATGATTTTTTCAACCCGTGACATGCCGGAGACAGACTCGATAACCACAGCAAAATTTCTGGGTGTTCACCTGGACTGCAGGCTCCTCTGGGACACACACACGGATCAGCTCACTAAAAAACTCAGCAAAAACATCTATGTGCTACGTAATCTGAACGAGTGTGTGTCTCGGACCGTCCTTCGGCAGGCGTATTTCTCTCTCTGTCACTCGCACCTGGCGTATGCGATAGTCGCTTGGGGTCATGCTGCGGGGGCAGGGAGGGTTTTTCGCTTCCAGAGGAGGGCAGTGAGAGTGGTGGCAGGTTTGGGATATAGGGATGACTGTAGGGAAGCCTTTAAGCAAAATAATATATTAACATTACCATCGCTTTTCATCCTGGAAACTCTGTGTTATATTAAAACTAACATCGCACTGTATGCGAGACATGACTCCATACACAACCATGATACACGTAATAAACACAATCTCATGCTTAACTGTTGGCGGTTGAAGCGCTGCCAAAATGGCCCTGGCCATTTGGGTATTCATTTTTATAACAAACTGCCAAATGAAATAAAGGAACTGCCCATAGCTGCTTTTAGAACGAGGGTCAAATCTTTTCTCATCAGTGGCGCATTTTTCTCAGTGAATGAGTTTTTGAATAGTGTATGGTAGCGCCATAAATTGTATCTGTATTGCTTTTAGAAACTTTTAAATGTTATTGTCTTGTAATGTATATCTGTTTGACTCCTTAAGTCTTAGGACTGTTTTTAACGATCGGACCGAGATTTGGATGTTTTTTATTTAACTATAATGTTCTGACTGGATTTGTAACTTGTATTTGAATGTAATTATCTGTGACGTGTGTAAGTACTTATTTTGTATATTGACATCAATAAAGAATTTGAATTTGAATTTGAATTTGAATTATATGTTAACGCATGCAAGGGCATGATGAGGAGAATGGCACAGGCGAAATTTGTAACTTAAGTAGAGCCCATTCTCGACAACGTCGTGCTACGTTTGTGTTATGGCTGTGTGCCGTTTGTCTTATTGTTGTGTAGGTGTTTTGCGCCGTGTTGGCGTTGTGTAGGCGTAGTGTAGACGTTGTGTTGGCGTTGTGTGGGCGTAGTGTGGCCGCTGTGTACAAATAAAGGCATTAACATCCTCTAGCCACCCCAATTAGTACTACACACGTCATAGCGATAAAGATGGCAAGTCGTCAAATTAAATTAAAACTGGCTGCAATGACTGGTGAAAATGTGTTTGGTTTTCGTACAGATGGGCCAAAGTGGTTTATTGGAAACACACCGGTGGAATTTGACGTCTTTGGTATTAAATGGCCTAATCTAGGACTTTTACTAAGTAATATTATAACATATAACGCAAAATTATAGATCTTAATAAATAACTATTTATACCATGACTTGTTCTACTAGCGCAAGAACCCCAATAGTCTACCCCCTTATCAAGAAAACCCACAGGGTCTAAAGAGATTCTTATAAGTCTTTTGCTATCAAATTAAGAAATGAGCTATAGAGACCCGTATAAGTTTTGGCCTCATTTTACGTCTAAGTGTTTAAATAAACATATGGGAGACCAACGCAATTAGTGGTTGGCTGTTTTTCGCTGCTAACGTTTCAAATGAACAATATTTGTTACAAGATAATTGTCTTTGCTCAGGTTTGCTCAGGTTTGTTCAGGTTTGTTTGATTGGGTTTGCTCAGCTTTGGTCAGATCTGTTTGCTTGGGTTTGATTGGGTTTGCTTGGGATTCATTGGGTTTGATTGGGTTTGCTCAGGTTTGCTCCAGTTTGCTTGGGTTTGCTTGGGTTTATGCGTTTTAAGGTTAGCTCAGGTCGCGCGCGCGACCTGAGCTAACCTTAAAACGCATAAACCCAAGCAAACTGGAGCAAACCTGAGCAAACCCAATCAAACCCAATCAAACCCAATCAAACCCAATCAAACCCAATGAATCCCAAGCAAACCCAATCTAACCCACAAACAGGTTAATAAAATAGCACATAGATATAAAGAATACAAACTTTTTATTTCATGCATCTAGCTACATTTCTATGGATAATTTTTCTAAGAGTTTTAAGTTTATCTGGAGCGTTGGAAAAGTATTGGCGTGTTGTGTTTGTTCTCTGGAACTGATTAAAAATATCCTGCATTACTGCAGTCTCCATATCTGTGTCTATACTAGGATCTTCTTTGTATACAAACTTCGTAAGGTCTGTGGATGGCATCATATGTTTTATAACTTTAGCGGTGGGATCGTAAATTTCTCCTTCAAACACGTTCCAAAAATGAATGTTGCCTCCTATTTCCTCATAGAAAATCTTCCCACATTTTGGCTCTGTATGCACATTATATTTTTTAGCAAGTTCCCAAACCATTAAAGTTGCGGGTAAACAGGATCCATAATACTGGTTTCGGCTAAATACTTCTTCAATGTTGGCAAGAATAATTTTTAATATTTCTGCCATGTTAGTCGCGTGATGGTTGGTAGTATACTAACCATTTCTTAGAAGCTCTTCTATTCAGATTACAAATTTCGCCTACATCGCTCCCTTCTTCGTCCTCGTAGATTACAGTATGTAATAAGATTTACGAATCAAATATACATTCTTATTTATAGAATTCAATTACTCCAAGTTGTTCCAATTCATGTAAAATGCTCCAAATCTCGTTCATGTTATTATTGTTGCCAGCCTGATTGAAAGCGTCTAGCTTTTTCAGCCTTTCAGCCAACTCGTTTACGTCATCATAGTACACAAATTCTTTGGGTTTTTCGTTGTACTCCATTAACGCTAGACCTAATTTTGACGATGAGGGCTTCGACCTTGTTGAGATTCTTGTTGTACTTGGTGGTGTTTTTGCTGATTTCGTTCTAAGTTTCGAAACTTCTGCTGGTACTGAGAGTAATGGTTTAACAATATTTTTATATTTGTCAGATTTATTTCCTTTTAACTGCCCACTATCCTTTCGGTAAAGGTTTGTTCGTAAAAGAATATCTTTGTATTGTTCCTCATCTTCCTTTTTATGATAAATAGATTTTTAAAAAACAGAAGATCGTAGAGCCCTTGAGTTCCTCGGTATTCAATATCGCCTACTTGAATATCGCCATTTTTCAAACAATCAACCCGTAAATCTCCCAGTTTCCATGCGTCAGTTTCGATATCGTGCTTAAGACCCTGCGTTAGATCAATATCATCTGAATCTCTCTCCAATATTTTGATATGTATTCTCGAGCAATTTTAGGATATTGATTGATAAAGTTGGGAAATGCAGAAACATTTTCTCTATAAGTGGTTTCTAGATCCTCTTTTAATTGCGGTATGGGTTTTTCTTCTACAAAAACATCATCATCATCATCATCATCACAGCCGTTATTGAACAAATCCCCATATTCGATTTCGGCCTCTTTTGATGGGAATTTCACATGATAAGGAGGTTCACTTTGGACTCATTTTCTCAAATTTCTGATTCTTCGGCTTTAATCTTTCGCTTTTCGTTTTCCGCGATGTCTGTAATGAATTTTCTACAAGTTTCTTTAGAGGGTTTGTGGTAGGTTTCCAGAGCGTGTCCCGTGCTCTATCTCCTTCACCCCGCTCCAACTTTCAAGCCAAGTATTTTTTTCTTATTGTCTTAGATGCTTGAATTATTCAGCGCTTAACATCTCTATCAAGCTTACTAAATTGTGAAGTCATAATAACCACACAGAACAGTAATGATAGACTCGTATAAATAGCAAAACAGCAGTTTCAGGAAGCAGCTATGAACCAGCTACTAACAGACTCTGTTTCTAGAGACTTAACACATCTTGCTTCTAAGACGCACTGAATCTCGAGGGTTTGGGGTATGATATGAGCATCAAACTTGTTGTGTGCCTAATTCTTTCCAGTCCTATTGGCGGCTGTATGTCAAAAGAAAATAGTATGTATCTACGTATACAGTTCTTAAAGATCTTTGAACGAAATTTTTATTTTAAATTCAGCTCGAAATGGAGGATGGACTGGATGCTTATTTTTTTTCACAGACATATGTCTGATTATTAGTAGCAACATTAGTACCCTTATATTTTTGAAGAAACTAGTTTGTATGTTGTTTACATATTAGCAAGTACGAATATGAATTACTGTTTCCAGAAACAGGACTTATTTCTCTCTCTATTCATAGCTGTTCGGGAGTTGTTTTCAGAAACAGGTTTGTTAGCTGTTAAGTGGTTGGACAGTTAGCCGTTTAAGTGGTTTCCTGAAACCGGGCCTGTTTATTAGTTGTTTTTAGCTGTTTCCTAGTTGTTTCCAGAAATAGGGTCTGTTTTTTAGCTGTTGAGTGGTTGGGCAGTTGGGCGTTTAGTGGTTTCCTGAACCGGGCCTGTTTATTAGTTGTTTTTAGCTGTTTCCTAGTTGTTCCCAGAAACAGGGCCTGTTTTTAGCTGTTGAGTGGTTGGGCAGTTGGGCGTTTAGTGGTTTCCTGAAACCGGGCCTGTTTATTAGTTGTTTTTAGCTGTTTAGAAGTTGTTTCCAGAAACAGGAGTCTGTTTCTTAGTTGTTTTATAGCGGTTTTGGGACTGTTTTCCAGAGGTCTTTGTCTACATTATACTATTTTTAAACCCCATGTAGTTGTTATATTTAATTATTGTAGGATATAAATTTGCTAACCACTTCTTTAATCTCTTTTAACTTGATATCATGCTCCGACAGATCTATATGGACTATTAACTACTTACATCATCCTCCTGTCTGTTTTCCTGTGCTAGCTAACATATATTTTTCGTGGTAACTACTTCTCTTTGAAAACATTGCGCTATATTCTTATATCTTGTACGTATTCCCTAATATTTTTGTCTGTATTTTCTATCTCTTTCTACGTTTTGAATAGCCCGACTATCATTTAGCCATTAAGACCTCTAGCGATGATCTTAGTCGAGATTTTCGAAAAGTTTTTCCTAGTACTAATTCTACCCCATCTTTATCCGAAACTCTGAACAGTATTTCTAGGTTACTTGTATTCCTGGCAGTAAGCTGTTTAATATTATTAACTAATTTCGTATATAAGTTTGCTAAATATTGATATATTGTGATATATGGAATCTTAACTACTTGCATCATCCCCCTATATATTTTTCCTGTGCTCGCAAACATATATTTTCGTGGCAACTACTTGTCTTTGGAAACATTGCGCTATATTCTTATATCTTGTACGTATTCCCTAATATTTTTGTCTGTATTTTTCTATCTCTTTCTACGTTTTGAATAGCCCGACTATACATAAACAAGAATTTTCGTACTTAAACAGTATATATTTCCTAGTTTTCGGTTTCTTTCCATACGATTTAACGGATCTATCTCTCTCCAATATTCGGAATCCTTCCCTTCTTGCTGTTACTAATATGAAAGACGCATTTAGCCATTAAGACCTCTAGCGATGATCTTAGTCGAGATTTTCGAAAAGTTTTTACATCAGCCGAACCATCTTTTCCTAGTACTAATTCTTTATCCGAAACTCTGAACAGTATTTCTAGGTTACTTGTATTCCTGGCAGTAAGCGGTTTAATATTATTAACTAATTTCGTATATAAGTTTGCTAAATATTGATATATTGTGATATATGGAATCTTAACTACTTGCATCATCCCCCTATCTATTTTTCCTGTGCTCGCTAACATATATTTTCGTGGCAACTACTTGTCTTTGGAAACATTGCGCTATATTCTTATATCTTGTACGTATTCCCTAATATTTTTGTCTGTATTTTTCTATCTCTTTCTACGTTTTGAATAGCCCGACTATACATAAACAGGAATTTTCGTACTTAAACAGTATATATTTCCTAGTTTTCGGTTTCTTTCCATACGATTTAACGGACCTATCTCTCTCCAATATTCGGAATCCTTCCCTTCTTGCTGTTACTAATATGAAAGACGCATTTAGCCATTAAGACCTCTAGCGATGATCTTAGTCGAGATTTTCGAAAAGTTTTTACGTCAGTCGACACATCTTTTCCTAGCACTAGTTCTGCCCCATCTTTATCCGAAACTCTGAACAGTATTTCTAGTTTGCTTGTATTCCTAGCTGTACCCTGTTTAACATTATTCACTAATTTTATATATATACGTTTGGTACATATCGATATATTGTGGCTAAATAAATAGTTTTTCTAATTACTAGTTTTATTACCTACTCAAACGAGTTTGTCTCTCTCTCCAACATTCGGAATCCTTCCCTTCTTGCCGTTACTAATATGTCGAGATTAGAATTAGTCGAGATTTTTGAAAAGTTTTACATCAGTCGAAACATCTTTTCCTAGTACTAATTCTGCCCTAACCCCATCTTTAGCCGAAACTCTGAACTAGTACTGTAGTTTTACTATATCTCGACCCCTACACATAATCTTCAATAGATCGCTAGATTCTGGTGTTTTTCCGGATTTCTGGAAGGCGGGCTATCTTATGCCCATCCATAAGACTGGCGACAGGGCTGATATATCTAATTACCGACCTGTGTGCATCCTCAGCGCTATACCCAAGCTCTTCGAAAACCTCGTAGAGAGACATTTAACGTCTGTACTCGGCCACGCCATCATTGATCAGCAGTGTGGTTTCCGGAGGGGCAAGTCCACCGAGCTGAATCTGCTTACCTATGTTGAATATCTCTCGGACGTATTGGAGAGGGCCGGTGAGGTCCACGCGATTTACACCGACTTTTCCAAGGCGTTCGACAGAGTAAACCACACGCTTTTGCTTGCTAAGGTTCAGGCTATGGGGGTGGATGGTTCGTTGCTGGATTGGCTGTCCAGCTACCTTTCGGGACGGACTCAAATTGTAAAAATAAACAACTTCAAGTCGGGTGAAATTAAAGTTCCTTCAGGTGTGCCCCAAGGTTCCCACTTGGGGCCCCTTCTATTTAATATTTTTGTAAATGATATCGAGTCCTGCTTCATGTATTCAAAATTCATTTGTTTTGCGGATGACCTTAAACTTTACCTGTCAATTGGGTCTCAGGATGACTGTGTGAGACTTCAGTCCGACTTGGGGCGTTTGGAGGCGTGGTGTGGGAGGAACGGCATGGACCTCAATGCTTCGAAGTGTCATGTCATCTGTTTTAGTAAAAGAAGAAACCCAACAAATTTCCATTATGAGATCAATAATAACATTTTGTCATCCTCCTCATCCATCAAGGATCTTGGAGTGATCATCGATACCTCCCTCTCATTCGTCCCTCATATCACGGATATGCTCGCTAGGGCCCTTAAGATGCTCGGGTTTGTTAAGAGGTGTACGGGGGACTTTAATAATACTTCAGCTATACGGTTGCTTTACTGTATGCTAGTCAGACCTCTTCTGGAGTATGCTTCCTCCGTCTGGAGCCCCATGTACGCCTGTCATATACACAGAATCGAGCAGGTCCAGAGAAGATTCTTGAGGTATATCTCCTTCAAGGCGAACATCATTCCCCCTGACAACTATGTTCGCGATTACAACTTGCTTCAGAGTACCTTTTCCTTGCCTGATTTAAAATCAAGGAGGGAGCAGAGGGACCTCAGATTACTCTATAAAATAACTAACGCCCAAGTTGACTGTCCACCATTGCTGGAGGCCGTCGGCTTGGCAGTCCCGGGTAGGTCCACTAGATCCACTAATACTTTTCACCAACCCTTCTATCGCACCAATCTGAGGTTCAACTCCTTTGTGCCGAGAGCAACAAGGTTGGCAAACCGCTTTTCGGATGTTTTGGATTTGTTTCACTGCAGAGGTCGTTTTGAGCGCCTGCTGAGATAGCTTGTTGATTGATCGTTTCCGTTCTCGTATTTATCTGCAGTCTTGCTGTTTATTGTATGTCTGATATTGTCTGTTGTTTGCTGTTGTGTTCCTGTGAGCTATTCAGTTATTATTTAATTGTTATGTGCGATACATTGTACGATGTTAGGCTAAACTAGGTGTAAATATATTAATTGTAATAGAATTATTTTGTAAATAAAATGGGCAAGGCCCGTGTTTGAATAAATAAATAAATAAATTCTACACTAACCCCATCTTTATCCGAAAATATGAACAGTATTTCTAGTCTCCTTGTATTCCTAGCAGTAGCCTGTTTAATATTCTTAACTAATTTCGTATATAGAGTTGTTGTATATCGTTATATATTGTGGTTAAATAATTTTTCTACTTGCTAGTTTTATTATATATTTATACATCGAAACTCGTCTAACACGATTGTTGCGCTGGCCTTGCTTCGTGTCTGTATTTAGCCCGCTAGTTATTTTTCCAATGATGATACAATCTTTCTGACATATTACCAATAGTGTGGTATACGAATTATAAAATTAGAACATCCGAGGTGATGCATATCTTACTACGCAAAGATCATTGACAATGGACACCGCATTGCAGAGTTGTGGGGCTTTAGCAGTAATTACATATTCGTACCTCGAAAATCCGTCTAACCCATTACCGGTTGTTCGAACCTCTGAACACCTACTACTACGCTTACTAATGCTTCTATCTTTATCCAAAAATCTGTCCAGTAGCGGCTAGCGTCTAAACGGCGTAACGGATTTCGATGAGATTTGAGGTATGTATTTTATTACTCCTATCCTTAACCCCTATCAAAGCAAACAAATTTTAAGACCCTTTTGGTTGGCGTCAGAGAAATCGTCGAAATGGCTTTAATATTTTTGAGGTTTTTGAGCATGGATATCTCATGGCCTTTCTGACTTCTATCTAACACCAAAATTTTAATTCTTCAACACTTGTCGTTTAAGCGCTAGCCGTAATTTAGTTTTTATTTAACTTCTTACATTTCTATGCTCCTGATACCTTAAACACCTTTGTAACCCTCTAGCGCCTAAACGGCTTACCGGATGTCGATGGAATTTGGGGTATGTATTTTGTTACCTCTACCCTTAGTCTCCATCGAAGCAAACAAATTTTAAGGCCCTTTTGACTGGCACCAGAGAAATCATCGAAATGGCTTTAATATTTTTGAGGTTTTTGAGCCTGTATATCTCATGGTCTTTCTGACTTCTATCTAACACCAAAATTTTAGTTCTTCAACACTTGTCGTTTAAGCGCCAGCCGTAATTTAGTTTTTATTTAACTTCTTACATTTCTATGTTCCTGATACCTTAAACACCTTTGTAACCCTCTAGCGCCTAAACGGCTAAACGGGTTTCGATGAAATTTGGGGTATGTATTTTATTACTCCTACCCTTAGCCCCTATCGAAACAAACAAATTTTAAGGCCCTTTTGGTCAGCGCCAGAGTAATTGTCTAAAGGACCTTGTTCTTTTGTGGGTTTTTAAGCCTATATATCTAATGGTCTTCATGCCTTCCATCTAGCACCAAAAATTTTCATATAAGCGATAGCTCACAAACGAGTTGATTGATTGACTTCGGGTTTTTCCACACGATTTGTTGCGTCATGTTGAACACGTGATGTATGTCAAATATTAATTTTGATGTTTGATAAGCGACAAGTGCCAGTTGATATATATCTTAAATGACAGGTGACAGCTGCCTTGCTTTTACACATGCCTTATAAGGCTATTTTGAACATGTGCCGTATGCTAAATTTTTATTTTGGCGTTTAACAAGTGCCTGGTGGTAGTTGGCATATCTTAAATGACTGGTGACAGCTAACATACCTTTATACATGGCTTATAAGATCCTTTTGAACACGTTACGTATATTAAATTTCTATTTGAAAACGATGGCTCTTCTAGCTGTAAGTCTCTTTGCCATGCTTTTACGCATGCCTTATAAGGTCATTTTGAACAAGTGATGTATGCTAAATTTTTATTTTGGTGTTTAACAAGAGCCTGGCGGTGGTTGACATATCTTAAATGATAGGCGACTGTTGCCATACTTTTATACATGGCTTCTAAGACCATTTTGATCACGTTACGTATATTAAATTGCCTTATAAGATCATTTGGAACACGTTGCGTATGCTAAATTTTTATTTTGGTGTTTAACAAGGGCCTGGTGGCAGTTGACATATCTTAAATGACTGGTGACTGTTGACATGCTTTTACACATGTCTTATAAGGTCATTTTGAACACGTTACGTATATTAAATTTCTACTTGCAAACGTTGGTCCTTCTGGCTGCAAGTCTATATCCCATCAGCACAATATTTTATGTGAAGCCGATAGCCAGGTCGGCTAGAGCGCTGATATTCCAACGGCCATGTCTCGGGTTCGAATCCTAGCATGTGCAAAAATAAAGAAAAAAGTTTTTGATGTCATATTCGTGAAATAATAATATTTTAAGGAATAGTCCTACAGTCCGATCCAGTTAGGCCCCAAATAGATAGTGCCCAAGTAGTTGATGCCCAAGTAGTTAAAGCCCCAAGTAGTTAAGGCCAAAGTAGTTAACGCCCAAGAGTGTGACAGTTGACAGATGACGTATGACAGTTGACGTATGACAGTTGACAGATGACAGTTGACAGATGACGTATGACAGGTGACAGATGACGTATGACAGATGACGTATGACAGATGACAGATGACAGATGACGTATGACAGTTGACAGGTGACAGATGACAGCTGACAGATGGTCAAGGTCATTTCTCAAGGCCAATGGCAAGGTCAATGTCAAGGTCAAATAGCAATCACCCACGTGGGCGATATATGGCGCATGCGCAGTAGGGTTCGGTTCGGTTGGCGCAGAACGCCCCAACTCCCCCTACTCACTTCTAATTCATCGGTTAGATCACCAATGAATTGTCCAGTAGTTAAATCAGTCGCACCAGGTTTGGTAAAGTAAATAACGGAGTCAGTATCGTAATAAAGGACTCTGTCTTCTAATTGTTCGAGAAACGAATAAAGTTTCAGGCGAGCTTGGGCAGTAACGAAAGCAGCAATAACCACATTAACAGTAGCTAACGGATCAAGGGATTCTTCTCTATGTTCATAGCCAACAATTAGAGTGTTGTCGTTGACAGGGAGAACACCATTAACATAAATTGACGGATTTGTTAGAATTGCAAATAATTCAACAGGTTTTTTTCAATCTTTGTCTTTGGTTGATTTTACCGTTGTCCAAATTTGCCCCAAAAAGAGTTTAAAATAAGTTTAGCTAGAGATCTTAGATCAGGGTTTTCAAGACTCCGAGAATATTCTAATTTGACATCTTCCCTTGCAAAGAATTCTTCAATATATCTGTTTTTCTCTTCCTCGGTTGTACACCTTTTGGGCCAGCCGGATGCTTCCTGCTTTATTTTAATAAATTTGTTCATCATTCCTGTGAACAAGCCATCTTCACCAGTCTCCTTATTAAATGTCAGAACATATTTCCATATTTCTTGTATTTCGGTTATATTGTATCCTTTCACAACAGCTTGAAGTACCTCGTCTAGAACCCATGTCCCCTCTAACTTTCTTCATCAGTATGGTTGCACTCGCTAGTAATCATGTCTTCACCGCAGGTTCGACAAAGAACAAACATCAATTTACTATTCATTTTAACGGGGAGAACAGGGTGGTAGAGATCTTGAGGAGGTAAAATTTTACATTTGATTAAGCCGCTAATGTTTTTCAAATCCAAACTGTGACATTCCTCCCCTACGAAAACTTGAGGATGTGCAACTGGAAATTTTCCGTACTTACACACCCAGGGATACAGGGAACAAACATCCAAGTAGTTAATCTTTTCTGCTTCTTTAGCCTTGTAATAAGTATGAGTATTACCCGTACGACCTCCGTAGAAAGCATCTCTCGGGTTTAAAGGCAAAAGTGTTAAAAGAGGATGTGTCTCGGTGTAGGCCTTAATTTCCAAATTATCTTTTAATTGCTTTCTAAAGTCACACTCCCATATTTCATTAACAACAAAACCCATTTCTTTTAACTTTGTACTTTTTGCTTGAGATGATTCATACCTTAAATTTGGTGTTGTGGAAGGATCGCCACAAACAGGATCATCTCTTCCAAATTTATAACATTTTGGGCATCCATGGTAATAACAGCCCTGAAACTCGAAAATTTCATTGGTTTCAAGACAGTAACCATCAACTTTTACACCATGTAGAACCATTTCTCTCCCTTTAGCAGCATGTAAAATATTGATTTGTCTTTGTTTTTCCTCCCAAATTAA